>SJOL01007263.1:43291-63996 GCA_004794785.1 Opisthorchis felineus
TTCTTCTTGATTTTTTCCTTCGTCCTCGGACCATCTGGAGGATTCGGCTGGCCACATACTTTCCTCTCGCCATGATTTTCAGCATTCCTTGTAGAGACTATAGACGGGCCAATAAATTACAAATAATCGGTTAAACTAGTCAGACTTTTGTGGGGTAGATTGTATTCAAATGAGTTATTGTTTTGAAAACTAGAAGCCTCTTGGCGTCACCAATAGTAACTGGAAGGAGGCAGGTACGCAGCCAGATTTCGTGACTTTCCAGCTTGCTTCAACATGCGACTCTTTCCTCTTGAAAACGTGCTCCTGGAGCCTACAGAAAGCGGCTGACGAAAAGAGCTCTCTCTTTTTCTTAGGTCATTGTGTTGGCATTTGAAGTAACATGAACAATCAAGATTGAACTTTCTTCTCACTGGGGATATTACTCTTTCAACTTATTTTTCCGAGTGCTGAGATAATCCGTTCGTTTTTGTCACCGCTGCAGGTGAGTTGCTTCCATCCTAGTTCTTATCTATCTTGAATGAGGGGTAAGTCGATATGGTTGTTTTTTTACTCATCTGATGATAACCCCGTATTTGAGCGCACACGTCAACTTCGATGCAACCGTCATCCAGCCCAGTATATTGATCGATAGCGTTCTTTTCAGTTTTTTCGAGACATCACTCTCTTGATCCTTCTTGGTCATTAACACGCAACATTCAACATATTGGCGAAAGAATAAACGACTGCTACTTCTGCTTATTTCCAAGTCAGTTTGCTCCTCACTCCTTATTTTGTTCTGACAGTGGTAAATCAAATGCTGTCCCTTAAATGATCGGAGCCATCCATCAGCCAACTCATCTTGAGGGTTTACCTTTCCAGTAAATATCACCGTCAACCGAAAACACAATAAACGTGTCCATGGCTTTTGAAGCCCACTGTTTAAGTCTGTATTTGTAAACTGAGAAGGGAGGAGGAGTTAAGCGCACATGGGGAGGGGGAATTCTTGCGTTTAGGAGATAGAATGGAGACCAAAGGTTTTAATACCTCCACGGCAATCATAGCTACTGATCGTATTCTGCTTGGACCACACATACACACTCGTCATTTTCTGTTCATTAACTAATCTTTCCATTATCGATATTGATCGTCAGCATATTAGTGTAACATCATACCAGTTGTACATTGGGTCTTTTAACGCTGCATTCCGGTTCCAGGCCTCCGCCAAACAATAAGATTCAAGCCTGTTTTCTGGCCCAAACAAGTATTTGGCGCTATAACTATACTGGCACAAGACTGTCAGGGGACGTAATTCTAATGAAGATGGATCAACTTTCTTTCCCGTAATAGGTTCGGCCGATGAGGAAAGACTACGGTTTGATGGAAAAGCAACTAGACTGGTGCAGCAACGTTGCGTAATTTCATAGTTGCACCTAGTATGGTCTAACATGGAAGTGGATAATAGCCCCAAAAATTGTTATTTTGAATTTTCGTGTACCCGAGTTTGACAGTTTGACCCCATATTGATTATTTGTCTGCATTTTTCCCGTTCCTTATCGTTTCACTCTTAACCGTGCTATCTGACAGACCTATTCCAGCCTAGCTCGGTGTATGTTCCTCCCGCTGATATTACCAACAAATGGTTTGATAGTACGTTTCTAAACTGAGTGCGAGTTTTTCCTACCTTCGAAGTGAGAGCTATCATAGCTGTGTGTCAGTGAATGAGGCATACTGAACCCCATTCCTGAAGTATGCACCTGCCATAGGCAGTAATTTAAGCTGATCAAAATCTGTAGATTGGACCTTGCATTTACGTCGTTATTGTCCCTAAAGTTACAATCAAGTGTTACTTGGTTTGAACATATCACTGAAATTGTATTTCGATAGGCTTAATTCATGCATTTCTTAGGCAACTGTATCTAATTCTCCTTGGTTTTTGATGGAATTGCCAACCCACCAGTAATGTTGAAAAGATAGGAACATTGTGGATAAGTGTTGGTAGTGTGGGGAGAACAAGAACACAGTGACGAACATTAATGTTTTCGTCATCAGGTCAGTACATGCCTAATGGTTAAAATAGGAGCGAAAAATGAAATAAGCAGCGAAGATTTTAACCATTAGATATGTAATGACCTGATGACGAGATCCCGAAAACATTAGTGTGGGGAGCTTTGGGAATTTCAATGAGGATTTCGTCCTGTAAGTGGAGCGCACCATGCTGCACAGATTTTTCATCTTTATTGGGACTCATCAACAGTGGGCATCTCACAAAACTCAGTTTCGAACCCGCAACCTTCCGGCCAATGGTTGAACACTTAACCATTTGACCTAGAGTGACCAATAAGCAGTGCGGTTGGCTCTCACTTAGACAGGAAATAGAGCCACTCATCATTCAGTCACAGAATCCACATCATGTGCTTACACATGCTGACTGACCCCTCAAGGGGTGAATCCTCAGACTGAAGTTTCACTCTTCAGACAGATTTTATACTTCCTGTGAGCTACTTATAAGTTGTTTGTGAGATGCGCACTTCCGGCGATTTCCAGTGAGGACGAAAGAGTTGTTGGGTGCTTCTCAGCTTTTCAGCATAAGTTGTTTTCACTCGAAATCTCCCTTTAAAAGTCGATTCATATTTTCAATACGGATCCGCCTATTGTTCACATAACAGTCACAGTCCTGCTTGGTGATCCAGCGAACCTTGGGGAGCTAAAAAAGAAACGTTTGCAGAATTTCATCCACAAGACAGATGACAATGAAAAGTTTGCTGGACCTATGGAGAGTCCCAGGAGAAAAGCGAAATGGGATTCAGTGGAATCATTCCAACTTATCAGTCAGAAAAATGCCGGGGATTCAAATACGATAACGATTAAGATGGCCAAGCAGAAAAGACAGCAAAATTTAGCAGTTTGAACAAATCTTTCTCCCTGAAGATGGTTGAAGTTGCTTTGGAAATTGATATGAACAAGAACTTAAAGACTCCCATTTACCGAGGAACTAACGATGTAGTCATTAATGGCAAGAACCACAATTCACCACAGAGCAAGTTCACAGCAATCGGTCAAATTTCGAATCAATATGGCGGATAGTTTGGTACTATTCTTTGTCCCTGGTTGCCAGTATTCGAAAACACATGTACCCGCGAGGTTTTGAGGGGGCACTTCTCTTATATTTCTCCAACCCAACAACTCCAAAGGCCTCAGATATGTTACAAAAAGGCATTGTTACTTTTGAAATCAGCTAACCTCTCATGGGTTAGTAGTTGTGGCTGGTGTACCGACGGTCACTCACTAGATCACGCGTCACGAACACTCAAACCACGTGACAATTCCTGTCCCAATTGCAAACTTAGCCGACAACATGTACACTACAACTTCCCATCCATTTTTGTTTACGCGGCTACCACCTACGTCACGCGCCAAGCTTACGAACTTCAACACATCAGGTCAAGTTATATTCATGTTCATGCAAGTATCAAACACGAAGGGACACCCCTCTCTTCACACTGCACACAATGAATGGGCATACAACTCGGCCCAACACACACACACGCGCGCACTGAACAGGAAGTCAACCGAGTTCCACAAGTCTCCACGGATAACTACGGAACACGCGTAACAGCTATACTGCAGAGAAGACACGTCCGGCGTCCGGAACTTCACTCAGGAACTCTCAACAGTTGTCCTCAAACGATAAGTCACTTTTTGGCTTATTCCACTTTTCGCATTGTATCTATATTTATCAAGGTGCACCTAACTATTGTATTCATCATCATTCTGGTAAAACAGACATTTTTTAGTGCTTGTCATCTTCTGTTAATCAATCTAATTACGTTACAACTAGAGTGCTATCAATTGGTGAGCCCGATGTGACTCTTATACCATGTCGGTTCCTCCAGCACAAGATATACTCCCTCACCTTCAATCGCACCAACACCCAACATCAACGCCGCCTCTGTTCATCTTCCACCATTCTGGCAACACGACCCATGCATCTGGTTCGCACAAGTTCAAGCTCAGTTTGCCCTTCGCGGAATCACCCAAGAGCATACTATGTATTACCATGTGCTTGCAGTACTCCCTCCTGAAATCGCAGCCGATTTGCGCGACATTTTAATGGACCCTGACGACACCAAGCCGTATACTCGATTACGTACCGCCATCATTAAACGTTGTGGTTTATCCGAACATAAACGACTGGAACAACTACTTAGCGGAGAGTCTCTCGATGGCTCTACTCCATCTCAACTGTTGCGACGACTTTACAACATCATGGTGGACCGAAAACTTGATGAAGCCTTGTTTAAACAGCTTTTTCTGAAACGTTTTGCCGTCCACGTACAATCAATTCTCGCCTGCAGTTGAGAAGGCGTTCCACTCTCCGGACTTGCCAGCATAGTAGATAAGATACTGGAAATTCAGCCGTACTCTTCTGGTATTTCTTCTGTAGATACACCAGCTTTTGTGTCCACTTTTCACGATCGTCTTGACAAGTTAACTAATCAAGTAGAAGCCATTCGCCTGTCTCGACCCTACGAGTTTCGCCGTACGCTGTCGCGTCCATGCTCGCATGCTCGACCACATTCACCCTCCAGGGAAAATGGTCACTGCTGGTACAATAGCACCTTCGGACATCGTGCACGCAAGTGCTCTCAACCGTGTTCCTTCCGAAATAACCACTCACACCCCTCGGTCATTTTCGGAAAACACATGGCCATCGTGTAAAGCGATCGACACATGTGAGAAGATAAGAAGAACCGTTTGATATCGGTGGTGAGCCGACTATATCTAGGTGAACATGGTCGAATCGGGCGTCTGGTTGGGAGAAAGTGCCAATGGATGAGTGAGTACGCCGGATAAGTTTGGAACGTTGACATCCTAAGCAAGTTTTTGCCCATGAACGTACTTCTTTGTTCATATTCGGCCATACAAAACGCTGGGAAATGAGTTTGACAGTCGAACGTATACCGGCATGTGAGACGTTATGTAAAGCATTAAAAACTTGGCGGCGCATCGAGAGCGGAATAACTGGTCTTGGGTGTGGAGCAGATAAACCGCGGTCAATTGTGTCTGGTGCAATTTGTGGTGGCACTTGTTTGATGTGTAATGAAGACTGTTTGTCGCTTGGCGGTGAAGTATGGGCTCATTTTTCTGTAGTTTAGCCATATGTCGGAGGTCTATTGTGGGTGCTGAGGAGAGTGAATCTATTGCTGGACGAGATAAAGTGTCAGCGACGATGTTAAGATGTCCTGAAACGTGGCAAATGACGGAAATGGCGGACCGATAGGTAAATGGCTAACAGTCCTCTACCAAATGTACTGTAACGTGATTCGGTGGGTGATAGTTTATGGGAGAAAAATGCAAGTGGCTGATGCACATTATTGATAGTCCGATGCAAAACTGCGCCTAGCATGGCTGGAAGCATCAACGTTGAGTGATAGAAAGGAATTATGTTGTAAGTGAAATAGTTTGGGAGAATCAGCTAGGAAGACTTTGGCTGGCTCTGAGGCAGATATGGCTGAATCGGTCAATCGAAAAGTGTTGGGTTTTCCAGATAAAATATTAGCAAGTGGTGCTAATAAGGAGACAGCTTTAGGAATGGAGCGTCCGTAGAAGTTAATCATTCCTAAGAAACGTTTGAGCTGCTTAAATGAGGTAGGGGGAGGAAAATTACGAATAATGGTCAACTTATCAATGGCAGGCGATATACCATCTTGATTAATCTTATGGCCAAGAAAGTTTAACGCAGATGAAACGAAAATACATTTTCGAGTGTTAATAACAACACCATGATCGCTTAATCGAGTAAATAAGAGACGTAAGTGTTTAGTGTATTGTTTAGTGCTAGGACTAGCAACCAAAATGTCATCTGGGTAAGCGAACACAAATGGTAAACCCGATAGCACTTGGTCTATGAAACGCTGAAAAGTTTCGGCTGCATTACGGAGGCCGAAAGGCATGCGTAAAAATTCGAATAGCCCGAACGGTGTGGTAATAGCGGTTTTATGAACGTCGTCTGGATGTATAGGGATGTGGTGAGAAGCGAGGAGGATGTCAATATGGGAAAAAACAGTGCATCCGTTTAGAGAAGAAGAAAAAGCATGCAGATGTGGGATGAGGCAACGGTCAGGTATGGTGACACTGTTGAGTGCACGGTAGTCACCACAAGGACGCCAGTTTGAGGACGTATTCTTAGGTACCGTATGGAGAGGTGACGTCCATGTGCTTTTAGAAGGCCTGATGATACCTAGTTGAAGCATATACTGAAATTCGTCCTTGGCTATCTGTAACTTTTCAGGGGCCAAACGACGTGTATGAATGTAGTGAAATACGGAGTGTTTTGGGTTTGGCTGGTGAAAATTGGGTTCGGTTAAATCTGGAAATTCACTAAGCAATCCGTCATAAGGTGAATCGCCACTTCTATAAATTGTCACTGGATAAACTGACGGTAAAGGGATAGATCTTCCTCTAACAGACAGTAGAGTGTGAGCGTCGATGAGACGTTGTTTTCTCAGGTTGACCAAGATGTTGAAATGTGTGAGAAAAGCTGGTGTATCTAGAGAAGAAATACCAGAAGAGTACGGCTGAATTTCCAGTATCTTATCTACTATGCTGGCAAGTCCGGAGAGTGGAACGCCTTCTCAACTGCAGGCGAGAATTGATTGTACGTGGACGGCAAAACGTTTCAGAAAAAGCTGTTTAAACAAGGCTTCATCAAGTTTTCGGTCCACCATGATGTTGTAAAGTCGTCGCAACAGTTGAGATGGAGTAGAGCCATCGAGAGACTCTCCGCTAAGTAGTTGTTCCAGTCGTTTATGTTCGGATAAACCACAACGTTTAATGATGGCGGTACGTAATCGAGTATACGGCTTGGTGTCGTCAGGGTCCATTAAAATGTCGCGCAAATCGGCTGCGATTTCAGGAGGGAGTACTGCAAGCACATGGTAATACATAGTATGCTCTTGGGTGATTCCGCGAAGGGCAAACTGAGCTTGAACTTGTGCGAACCAGATGCATGGGTCGTGTTGCCAGAATGGTGGAAGATGAACAGAGGCGGCGTTGATGTTGGGTGTTGGTGCGATTGAAGGTGAGGGAGTATATCTTGTGCTGGAGGAACCGACATGGTATAAGAGTCACATCGGGCTCACCAATTGATAGCACTCTAGTTGTAACGTAATTAGATTGATTAACAGAAGATGACAAGCACTAAAAAATGTCTGTTTTACCAGAATGATGATGAATACAATAGTTAGGTGCACCTTGATAAATATAGATACAATGCGAAAAGTGGAATAAGCCAAAAAGTGACTTATCGTTTGAGGACAACTGTTGAGAGTTCCTGAGTGAAGTTCCGGACGCCGGACGTGTCTTCTCTGCAGTATAGCTGTTACGCGTGTTCCGTAGTTATCCGTGGAGACTTGTGGAACTCGGTTGACTTCCTGTTCAGTGCGCGCGCGTGTGTGTGTTGGGCCGAGTTGTATGCCCATTCATTGTGTGCAGTGTGAAGAGAGGGGTGTCCCTTCGTGTTTGATACTTGCATGAACATGACTATAACTTGACCTGATGTGTTGAAGTTCGTAAGCTTGGCGCGTGACGTAGGTGGTAGCCGCGTAAACAAAAATGGATGGGAAGTTGTAGTGTACATGTTGTCGGCTAAGTTTGCAATTGGGACAGGAATTGTCACGTGGTTTGAGTGTTCGTGACGCGTGATCTAGTGAGTGACCGGTTCAAAGCTGCAGCTGTACGGTGCAGGCTGTGGTGAGACGAATTTCGAGTTTCAATTTTCTGTAAAGAAGGGAGCTCAGAATAGGAGGCTGATTAGTTCATTGTGTGACCTGTATTCAGGTGTGTGCCTTAAAAGCTCTCCAATCTGTACTGAGGAAGGTTGTGGGTCGCACGATTCAACTCTTGAAGTTTGTGGTGGCGGGATCTCTGACCTCACTTATTTTGAGACGATTATTTGGACAAGGTTACAAATCAGCAATTTCCCCTTTTTCCAAAGTGCTGGAGGGTTTCCAGAAATCAATACTTATTTAGGCTTAAAGACAAGCGAGATTTACTTTTCTGATGGAATTTATTTTTTACCTGGTTAAGCTCAACAGTCAGTAGTGTGTAAAGAGTTTTTTGCTCTGAAAATTTGCTCCCTAAATAATCAGTGGGCGTATTTCAAATACTGGATATTGAGTATTGACTATGATATGTACTTCCTTCCTCAATGTAACGTATTTGGACATTCGTGTCTTTCTCCAGTTTGTGTTGGCCCATCTATGCTTTTGTACGGCTTAAGGCAAAAATAAGAGTTAACCTACGTGTAGGTTGAAATGTAGATTCATAGTCTTTTCATGCTTTCTCAACTTTAAGGCATGGAATGTATGCGTGTCGTTAAGACCTGTATTTTCAGGGTAAAAGTCGGCTAATATTCCCGTCTCTGTCAATTATCCGTTGTCTGCTTATGAAGTCAGCAAGTACGGATGAGATGGTTAGTGACAATGTTGATCGGTAGTATCGGGAAACCGGCTTCTTTTGCGCATCGTAATCTATCCTGTGATGTAGTAACTAGCTGAGACAATTTGGCAGTTCATATTCCACCCAATGGCATTAAAAAAGTTGATCTACAGCTTCGTCGACGCAAGTTGAATATTGCAGACTTAGCAACTTAAATCACTGCCGTCCCGGATCGGGTTAGATGGGTTTAGTCCGACAGTTCGTTAGGTATTTTGTGGCATGATGTTATGAGGTGGGGTGGGTAAGGCCAAGTACCGAGGGCATCAAGTAGCCTGATTACCAGTGATCAATGTTGTACGCTGCTAGACTGAGACCATGAGCCATGACCACTGATACAGATGTGAACCGAGGATAGGATGCAACCCACTCTGTATCCGATAAACAGTCTCAAATTAACATCTACCTCAATCAGCCATACACAGATCTCAGGGATAGTCGGCTGTTATTGCGACTTGATATCACCTGTATCTCTAAAACCGTAACCAGTTGCCACTGGTCAGCTGCGAGAATGCAGAAGACTAGTTGCCTTGACTTCGCATGGTACTCTGAGTGATCTTGTTCGCAAAGAGCTTTTTTAAAAAAACGAATGCGCACTGACACCTTATTCGAGGAGCAGATATCCATCTGTGGCGTGATGCGTATGGTGCTTTTAATGGAATATTGTAGTAATCTGAGGACTCGCAATGATAATCAGGTCCCTTGAAGCTAGGAAATAGAATGAAAGTCACTGAGGCGGACCATTCATTTAGGCACTTGTTAGTTTTGTTGAAAATTGGCAAAAAGAAAATCATTTATACCATCAAGATGAAACGTCATCAGAGGTCAGATGAACGCAGATAAATATCTACGGAATCCAACCTGCTATTGTGCTAATTTCATTACCTTTTATTGATCTGACTTGTTTTTTAAAGTTCCGCTTAAACTGAATGAAACCTGTTCGTTCTTACTTTTTATCTTTACTAATGAAGACGGAAGCGGACCGATGAGAAGTTTATCCCGAGTAGCACTTAGAAGTGGTGTCCTTTGTAGTGATGTCACATTCACTCGAAAGGTGGCTGGTAGGGACAAATACGGCTGTGTGATAAGTAGAGTAAGTTATCGAACCGGTACTGACGCAACAACAAGAAAGTTGAGCAAGACACCTGATAAAGTTTTCGGAGAACCCCTTCTCCCATATGATGATCAACCCCAGGTAAAGATTATATTTATTTTCCCCAAGGGTGATCTTCATGGAGGGGTTTGACTGTACAGTGTTCTAATTTGTCACTTATAGTTACGTTTGCACTTTGGCAGGTGAAGGTTTCTGATTCTTCAGACGTAGGAAAAGGAATGAATTGTACTGAAAGAATGCAAGATTAAAATTGCCTAAGAACAACTCTGGGCTTGTGAATCACTTGTGGAGGTATTCAGTCCGTAATACCGCCTTGAGCTTAGTAGCATTTTGTATACAGGATTCATGTCGCATGACACTCACACGAGTTCGTGAATTTAATGTCAACATTTCATATGTATTTAGTAAACGTTTAGTTCTCGTTTCATCTATTCCATTTCAGGGATCTCAAGATGATAAAGGAAAGACAAATGTCAAAAATAACGAATGGGGAAAGAATTATTGTCTACATTATCCTATATCTTATGGATTTCTCTAACCCAAATGGATTAGACTGAAATGGTTTGATTGTTCAGTCAAAAATATCGGAGGATTTCAGTAGAAATTTCGTCGTTCCTGAGTTACATTTTTATTGAAGGTTGTCTTAGCAGACTGTACGAAGTTAGACCCGATGGTGAATGGGTTGTATTCAGAACTGGGCCGTTTGGGTAAAGACCGGGCTGAGGTAGTAGGACTACAATGAGCTGTAGTAAACCTTGAGTCTCAGATTATGCGGGTACATATTTTTGTGTGGATTCACCAGACCTTTACACCTATCCTCTTTGTGTTAGCTTTATTTGCCAACGGGCCTGAAGGTAATCAGTGTCAATCGGCATTCGTAAATTCGGTCCATAGTTTGCTTAAGCGAACCACTTTAGATATTGAGACTGAAATGATATGGTGGGAGAATGATCTAAGAGCGAAGCAAGTAACTCCAGCCACTTCATAGTAATAAAGTACCAACGTCCAATAATTTTTGTCATAACCACATTCAGAGAACGGAGCCTTAGCGAGGGTACGAACCACTTTGATCAATTCGCGAGGTATTTTCTGAGAGGGCGATTCATCGTGCCCGCTACTCAGGTGAGTAAGGAGGGCAGGGTTTATTGTGTCAACTTTGATGTGCTCACTTGTTCGCTACGTACTCATACTGGTTAACTCATCAGAAAATCAGAGATCTCTTACCGTCTTTTGTCCGATGCACCGACTTTTGACCGTCGATGAAGGTGATCTGGTGCTGAGTCGCATGCAGAAGCCTCAGGGATTTGTTTGTATGAGGAACAGATAAGAAGGAAAAAAGTCGATTTTAATGTCCAGAGTATGAATAGTAGATAGAAAGCAAGATTTTCTTTAACCTTTAAATTCAGTTTCGATTTGTTACGAGGCTAGCACACGGGGACGGTTTTCTTATCTTTTATTGGATAGGACTACGGATCTTTTGAGACATATTTGGTTAAGCTTTTCAGTCTTTTTTGCTCGTTTGTCTTGGAATTTTCGGTCCTTCCTTTGACTCCAAACCGTCGAACTGTAACAAATATTGAGAACAGTCTTCACATCTAATAGGGTACAAAATTACTACGCCGCACACGAA
Source organism: Opisthorchis felineus (assembly GCA_004794785.1). NCBI lineage: Eukaryota > Metazoa > Platyhelminthes > Trematoda > Opisthorchiida > Opisthorchiidae > Opisthorchis > Opisthorchis felineus. The sequence continues at coordinate 54,511 of SJOL01007263.1, forward strand.
AATTCTCAGTGGTCCCTCAGAATGCGGTGGCGGTTAACAAAGCATAGGTTACATGTTGTTCCGAGATAATTTTGATTTGTCGCATTATTTGTATCTGTCCCTATTCAAGGAGAATAGTTTACCACACAGTGATGTGTGAGATTGATGGTAATTTAGTTATAACATGGTGCTTAGTTTTTGAAAAACGAATTGGAGATTTATTCACTAATTGGATGTAGTTCACGGCACAGTTTAGAATTCGAGGTGAAATTATCGCGGTTTCCTGCTTCCCTGAGTTACATTGTTATATGTAGTAGTGCATTGTTTTTCGAAGGTAAAGCGGTCATTTTGGGCGAATAGCGAAAACAATCGTGATATGGAGTGAATGGCACCGGTACAGCAGCACCTAACATTGTTCTGGTCGTACGTACTGATTACAAGCAGGAAGTGAGTTCACGTGCTTGCAAAACCCAGAAGCAACCAGAAGACCCTACCCTTCTCCCAATAAGTAACTTTGTTTCGCATACCCAGGCTCCGAATCGTTGAACGGCACATCCAACACAAAATATCAAAAAGTGAGGCCTCTCAGATTGTACCAATGGAAGTAAGTGAACTTTGTGCTTGTTGAGTAATGTTCATCATTTATGGTCAAGACGATATCACATCATCTTGCTTCAACAATTTTTAAAAGACTTGTTGGGGCGAGTTTCTTGGGAGCCTCAGCTGTTTTGGCTTGACCAATTTAGATGACATAAAAAGTCTCCATATGTATGTTACAAAGTATAGGGATGAAGAATTGTGATTGTGATAGGGTCATTGGAAAAAACTAAATACGGCTGTGCAGACGCCCCAGCTGAGGCAGACTACTTGAGAACATGTCCAGGACAATGTCGCAACTAATGGACCGATTCTGTTTCTGCAAGGCCCCATAAACATCTTTCGAAAATACTGGAAGACCCCAGCAACATTCATCTCACCCAAGGACCAGTATCCAACCCTCATAAACGGAAACCAGCCTCATGATGGTCTGTCCCATAGGTTCATTAGAGTTATTTTGAAATTCATCATGGTCTCCAATTGCCCAAATTTTTGTGGTCTTTCTCTCCAATCTGACAGCATGACGATACATGAGCTAGCTTTTGCTAACCTGTACAGTTGTTCCGCTTCATTCCTCGGACAATCATTGGATGCACGGCAACCAATTCCAAAAGAGGAATGTAAAATGCGCACACATAAATGCCCGTTTCAGGTTCATTTATCGTCTTTTATGCCTCCGAATTTGGTATTTTATCAGTCCCATAGTGATGCGATGCATCCGCGGGACGTCTTATGTGTGGTGATGGCCCTTATCATTCAGACAGAAAAAGGCCCGAAGAGATGTCAGTCATACCTCGCAAAGAAAAACGTTTACCACGCTGGACAGGAGGCCACTGCTACAAGCGCCGATCCTATACTCTCTCGCGTGCTTTCAGATAACGGCCACGATACACGATTACGTTTACCGAGGGCAAAAAGTGATGAGGCATCTCTCACTACGTACAGTTTTGCCTGCTTGAAAGAATGCGGTTGGAAATGTCAGTAACCAAACTGTTAAGCATAGGAAAACTAGGTGTGAGTATACCACCTTTCTCCCTGAAGGTATACCTTCGGAAGCTACCTCGACAGGGTGCCTCTTCGCGTGATAGTAACCAGTAAAAAGCATATCGTACACTATATCTACTGGCATAATGAAATGGCATTTGAATTTGGGTGTTTCAAGAGCTTTGGTGAGAGTAAATGGAATTTTCCATTTCGCCTAAAGTAAGTGTCCCTGGCATACACGCACAAGTGCACACACTTGCACGCACCAGTGCAATATGTTGAGGCTGCATAATGGTCGTCCGCATCTGGTATCTAAGTTATGACGTACCGGTGTTTTTGCCTTCAGCTAAATCCAACCATGAACGACTAAAAGAGACAATTTACCGCGAAAACGTATTCTTACACAACTACTAGAGCATTACCAATTATCAGCTCAACAGTGGTTGCACCGATGGACGCCTGCGCATTTTCGGACACCCCGAGAGGTTTTCCGTGGAGCGGTTTTATAAATAACCACTAGGGCTTTACTCTCGGTCTGAGAGGTTTAAATGAGGTTGAGAAATTCTGTCGAGATAGCCAAGGTCTTCGCAGTGCTATCCATGCTATTTCCCTATTTACTGAATTAAAGTTTCTAGCGAATCCCATAGACAGTTTTTGTGCCCATTCACGACAGTTTACTCGTTTCTGCCTTGCAATAAAGTCACCCACATTTTGATCGGCTTGATATCCACACCGTTCTTCAAGACCTACGCACTCCATAATGCCATGATGGCCTAATGCAGCGTACGAAAACAAACAATGCCTGCCGTACACAGAAGGCTGATTCTATAGCACTTGTCCGCCTCTAACTACTTCATTTTCATTCATGCAGAGTAATTCTCGTTGCATCTTGCGGAACGTCGAATTTCCGAATCATGCACAACAGGTGGGGGAAATCTGTTCTATACTGTCGGTCCCACCAACTTGAACACGTTTGTTTTGCTGCTCCTTGATTTTATGTCTGAGTTCTGACGATGTGGGTAAGACAACCGAGCAAGCTTCGACTATTGGCTGGGAGAGTCAGATGTGTATTTAAATTCACATTTTCTGGCTGGCTAAGTAGTGTTTTAAAGTGATGTTTATAAGCTGCCAGAATTTGGTCAGCCTTGTCAGGTTTTCCGTCGTTGTTTGTCTTCCATCAGGTGGAGATGCTAAGCTTTCGGTTCATGAATCTGGCGGAAAGTTCTGTGTGACAGCTGCAATCCTCGTACAGCTGGAGTTCTTCATTTTTTTGGCACTCCATTCAATATCCTGCCTTCCGCATGTGTCCAAAAAGCTTGGCCCTGGAGTTTGTCAGTTGCCTTCGGATGGCTGCGTTTAGTTGATCTTAGGTCATTTTAACAAGCTCCACAATCTTCTCCAGAATCAAGATAGACGCTGACGAACTATTTTCTTCAAACTAGTCTTGCATCCGTTCTTGCTTTATTCCAATTGTATCCAAAGCGACTACTTAGATTTGCGTGCTTATCCCAGCCCAGTGTCTTTCGAGTGATTCGACCACCTTTGCGTTAGAGCCTCGTGAAATTTTGGTGTATTTTCTTGGTCTGTTGACATTCAGGTAGGATGAACGCCTGCTTGTTTCATGACGTGGCAAGTGCCAGGGACTGGTTAGTTCCACACATCGCTTCTGTGATCAGGCGTTTTTACGGGCAGCTGCCTTCGATAAGGTTTCAACTGGTAAGTACTAAAATTAGCAAACAATGATAAGCAGGAGTTCAAAGTTACCGGCTAAAAAGGTCGAAATACGAATTCAGTTACATTATTCAGTTGGAATTGGTCGGATAGAAATGATTGGTTGACCGAGGCAGCATCAGTGTCTTCACGTGGCGTTTCTATTGACACAAGGAGGGTTGGCGTAACCTAATATTAGTCGTTTCTAGTGCCTTTAGCATATTTTGACGGAGACCTTGGAACATTTGTAGCGCGAATTTCGTTTCCGCAAACCAGCGAAACAATAACCTCTTCGAAAGTGAATTCCAGACTGACGCAGTTCCAGACGTAAGTGAGTGGTGGGCGTTCCCTTTATGCCTTCACAGTGCCTTTCTATAGATGCTGAGTCTAAGTAAATCTTCGTGCGCATCAATCAGCCTTTTTCGTTACATTTCTGATGAATCATACTGAAGTGTCCAGCCGATTGACTGAGCAAGCGGTCAACACTCAAGTGAATCCTAAGCTAGAGGCACAGATTGACTCCCTTAGGGAAAGTTTCAGTTTTCATGTGGCGGCCTGGAAAGCTCTATCACTTCTGGAAGACAACCTGTAGTAGGTAGGCGATTTCGGAGCCGTCAGAATTCCCCTCCTCCTCTCATACCAGTATGCCTGTCAAGCTCCCGAAAATAAAATCCAGTTCGTCCGTGTCATCCATGCAAATCTAGATGGCGCGGTTCTCTAGGCAAGTGATTAGGTCATTTTTTATATCGCACGTCCACAAGGCTGTAGATGTTTGGGCGTAGGCCCTACCTTGTGTACCGTACGACTCTCATATAATGGTTGAGCATCTGTTGTGTGGTAGAACCCGCAAAAATTGGGCACATGAAAAGCAAGATCACGGCTCATTTGATATGTCAGTCCAGCCGAATTATTCAGTGTAATGTATCCTTCCACTCTTCCCAAGGTCTTCCGTCTAAGTATGCCAAGACCAGTGGAAGCGATCAATATTAGGTTATGTCAGCCCTCCGTATATCATCAGAAACGTCACGTGAAGACATTTATGCTGCCTTGGCTAACCACTCATTTCTACCCGACCAATTCCAACCAAATACTATGACTGTATTTGTATTTTGACAGTTTTCGTTGACATTTTTGCACTGCCGTATATCATGGTGTATTTATTTTAATCTCTGCACTTGTCAGTTGAGACGTAATCAAAGGAAGTTTTCCACGAAGACATCTGTTTTTCGAACAGCATGCGCATATTCAACAGATTTTTTGTCTGTACCTAGCTAATATTTCCCTCAATCCATGATATTTTCGATTAAGTATCCGTGTCCATCCTTGGATAAGTCCTCATGACAAGCTCAACGATGAACTACTTGTTTGTTTTTAAGGTTTCTAGTGGTTCACGATTCATCAGTGATAGTCCGTGACTGTCTTCCATTGGTCTGATTTCAGCGTCACTTTGCGGACATCCGCATCCTTCAGGACCGTAGCAAAAACAGAAGATCGCTGTCGCCTGAAAATGTGGGGCTTATTGGGTCTGATAGCTGGCCGTAGATTTTGTTCCCTCCCTCGTTTGAATGTGGGGACGTCGGCACAAGTAAGTGACAAACCTTACAATCGACAGCTTGTATCGGATCACCATCATCCCTGAGTTGATACGGCTTGGGTCGTCTATTAGTTCCCTAGTTATGTGATCCGTGACTTCACATTCAAGATCTTCAAGTCGGTTGTTCAAGTTGTGGAACTCCAGTATGGAAAAACTCGAACCAGCATCTTGAAGTTTTTCCTTGTCAGACAGCCAGGTCCCGCTAGGTGCAGGCGCGTCAATTCTCTCTCAGTAAGAGTTGTTCAATGTTTAGGTATACCCCCATCTTTATCAAAGGGCGTCTTCAAGTTTCAGGTTGCAACTCATAGACGGTACACATTATTCGTTTGCTAGACTGCGGTCATTTTCGAGGGAGTGACGCTTCCCGAGGGCTGAGGCTGCAGTCCGGGCTTATTTTGATTGTCCCATCCCGAGCCTTTAACATCAAGGCCTGGCCCACAAGACAGTAGAGATTGACATAATACGAGGGTACGGGTAGTAAGTCATGGAAGTCCGAAGCATGATTCTACTGCATACAGCTTTCTGAAAAGTTCCGAAATCTCTCCTTTCAGGTGTATTTCAAATGTGCTGAATAATGCGCCGTTGGTTGCAACGGACCGTTTGGCAATCGGAGTACGCCCATTTTTACCAACTCTTCCTGCTTTGGGGTGAGTTACTGTTGCGCTAGGTGGTATCAGTAATGCTTAGGAAGTAGACCTTACAATTTTGCGGGGTGCTATTAAATAGTACGAAGTGGCTGCATTGTTCTGGGCATCATTCGGTCATTTTACGAACGAGAAGTTATCTTCTCTCAGCTTCTGGGGGTTTGCCGCTGGAAGCTTCCCAGGCTTTTAAAAGTGTACCATCAAAGAAGGTTTTTTTATCCAGAGAGGGCTCTTGTGAAGAACGGAGTAGTCCTAATTCGACTGTCTTTATGAAGGGCTTCAGTGCTGTTACTTAGTAAATAGAGTTCTGTGATGGTAATCGAGATCACAGCACCCAGCGCATCTCAAGTTACCCGGATGTTCCGATCTCTGATATACGCAATACACTCTTTTGAAGGAGAGTATTTGACTATGAAAACTTTTGAAATCGAAACAGTGTAGTGGAATAAGTTGTTCGACTGTTGATCAGATGGCAGTTAATCTGTTCGACGAATTTGGCCAATGGCTTACAAACGTTTCGTCACTATGCGAGGAGAAATCATAAGTGTGTGGCTGGGTGTTTGAGTCTATATAATTTCCAAAGGGTAGTTATTATCCGAAGTATGGATGGTTGATTGGGGATTGTTTGGCATTTAATTTGATTGGTCCTTTCGGGACTTGTGCTGTGCCGAGGTCCGACCATCTTGCATTTGATTGGTTTATTGAGTAGCTTCATTTCATTAGCTCCGTTCCTTTATCCCGACCGGTACATTTTGCTTTTATTGTGCGCTGCCTTCCAGCCAGTCCTTGTGCCATTTGATTGGTAGTTTGGGCGCCCTCTGTTTTATATTATAACACTTGTCTTCTTCATTATTCCCTGTCTCCCTTTTGGCTTTGACAGCGCTTTCCAAACTGTCTTCGTCGGTTTATGTACAGCTGTTATGTTCTGTTCTCGAAACAATCTTGAATCGTCCCTTAGATGTCCGATATTTCAACCGTTCGCCTTCTTCTTGTGTTGTTGAGTAGGTCGAGCAACGTTTTATTTTCAGGAACCTTAAATAAAGTTCATTAGGTATGCAATTCTTTGGAAGACTTTTTTTAGACGTTTTTATTCCTCTTCTGCTTCAGCTTTGGACTCCTTGGTATTGCAGTGTGTGTGAAGCCACTTAAAGGGTGTCCGAATGCAGTTTTGTTCGTGACAGCTCGACTGGTTACCACGATAGCTCAGGATTCGTTTTGTCTGATTCACTTATCCGTAGACCTCGGTTTGTAGTTGTCTGTTTGACAGTCGGATGATGAATACGCCTAAGAGTGACAGTTTCCCATCGTTCTCTTATCTCAGTGTTGATTTAATGTCGTTGAGGGTGTTCAATAATTCATTTGTTCTATGATGTTCACTACTCTTGATGACGATCAAGGTATCATCCACGTAACTGATTCATAGCTTTGGATTTATGCCTTAAAGTGCGGCTCGTTCCTGGTGTTACCTCGGAAACCTTTGCAAGAAATCCTGAAATTAGCGATTTTGTCGGTGCGCCTCTTATTTGTGCCTAATACTTTCTATTGAATTAAACATTTGCGGCCAGGCAGAGGTTGAGTAATTCACAGAAATAATTCTGATTACCAGAGTGTCCTCTCGATGGAGCTGTTTCCTTATGCTCAGAGTGTATCGGAAACGCGTGTTTTGCATGTCGGTTTCAACCAGTTTTTGTGTTTGTACGATGGGCTATTTTGATTGTCTAAACCGATTATTTCAGATTTTTCAAAATAAACTTTCACATCGGTTAATGAGAGACCAAGGTAAAGTAGAGGAGAAAGCAACGGCATCATCCGGTCAGTCGGCTGCACTGCTGTAACCGATGTAGACACAAAGGGGGCATGATTTCGCTCAAGCCAAGGCAAACTCAGTGATGCAGATGTCGCTGATGTCGTGGGACCCTTGTTATCAACAAATCATCGTGACAGTCAGCTGATAAACCTGGACAAATGATCTAAGGTATTCAATGTGTGATGTTCCCACTCAAGGAGCAAAGAAGCCGTTCGTGCTAATATGAATTATATCTTCTCTGTCAAAATATTTTACTTATAGGGTCGTGCCTCTCACCCTCAAAAGAGGACACATCAGATTGGAAGTTCTGATGTTCTGACATGTTCATCAGAACACAAGCAACTCCTCCAAGCCACTGATGAACAGTGGCTTTCAGTGACCTGTGCGGAACACTTCAAGCTATGTGCTCTCATTTTTGTTCTATAGTATACAAGAATAACTCCATCGTTGCTGCCTTAGAAACGTTAATGCGTTTTCGCTAATAATGATTCTCAGGTTTGAATATAAGTGCTTTAATTTTATGGAATGCATATATATATATATATATATATATATATATATATATATACACATATATATACGTTCAATAACAGTTACTCTGCACGTACATGCGCACTTCGGTCCCTTCGGCTCTTTAAGATGTTTCGCAACTTGTAGTGGTTGTGAAAAAAATTGTGCACCAACGAATGGAGAGTTGTAAATGGACTTCGCCTGTCTTTGGGAGTTTCCACAAACATTCAGTCAACACTAATATTCAGCGTTTACGAAGTATTTCTGATAGCTTGTCGTTTCTTATATGTCCCTTGATTCAATAGATGTATTACTGATAAGAGGTATCCTCAGAATGACAACAGCTCTATGGAAAAATATCGACGGTCTGACAAACAGAAAGTACATTAGTCGGGGAATGTTACCCACTCAACAGCCAATCAAACTCGGACGAAGGCGGAGGGTCAAACTCAACGCAAAGTTCCATGTCTCATTTGCAGAAAACCTGCTTAATTTCTGTTACTTATGCGTCTCTCGCCTACTCAGGAGATATCTGTGGCATGCGGTCTACTATAAAAGAAAACAGACGAAATGGAACGTCTGGAGAATTAATGAGCATCCATTTGCAATACATGCACGAGTGCATAACCTGCATTTTTATGTAAATTTCGTTTGTCGCCATTCTCTGGAAATGCCACTCAACCTTGGACCACTAACGATTAGCTTCCGAAACAAAATGAAGAAATGCTTCTGTCTATTGGATTTGTTTGGGCAACAGTTTGTCGATCCAGTTGACAGGGACCAACAGTGAAGCAAGAACATTGTGTCTTTATAGCAAAATCTGGGATAGGCTGCGCTAATCCAAATCACGTTATGGGTATTGTAGAATGAGAGAGATTCAATTAGACCAACAGTCTTGGTTTACCAGACACATCACTCTAATGTACTTAGTTAGGTTTAATTTCCGAGGCCTCTGTAGAAGGTATAAATCCACGATATAGGGACGCCTCTTGAAAAGGTACCGGTTTAAAGCTTAGGTCATAAATTATTTTACCGCGCCCTGTAACTACACTCCAGACAGAATTAACCAAGCCAAATTCGTAGGCTTTACAGCAACAGGTTTTACGGGCAGTTCGTAAAACTAGCACGCTTATTTTCAAAACTGAAGAGCATTAAATTCAGTGCTTACTAGTGAATACGCAATAATTTTCCTAAGATAGCAAGGATGGAGTTATTCTTGTACACTGTAAAATAAAAACGAGAGCACATAACTTGAAGTGTTCCGCACAGGTCACCGAAAGCCACTGTTCACCAGGCTCCCCAGGGAGTTGCTTGTGTTCTGATGAACGTGTCTGGAACATTTTTTCATGCCGCGAATGTATTCAACGAATATTACTTGGGTTAACAGATCACAAGCTTTAGCTCACATTTTCATCACCATACTTTAGTTTAACATAAAAATCCGCAAAACAATTCGCCAGATTATTTTCAGATCCCATAATGTACCGGATGTTCCAAAAAATCCCAAATAAGACGGAGACGCGAAATGTGATCAGAAAGAGCTCAGAAGCTATCACACTGTTCTCCACAAGAAAATCCAACAAATACAGGCCAGTCATCTAGGAAATGTTCAAAGCCACCGGACTTCCGCTTTGATGTGATCACGTTTGAGGATGAGAACT
>SJOL01007263.1:64239-89499 GCA_004794785.1 Opisthorchis felineus
AGTGATATTTTGATGCAAAACATGGCAATTACCTCCTTACTTGGATCACATAATCCGAATAAATTAGGGCTGCCGGTGCGTGAACTTAATAATATCCACCGATCACCTACAGTCTTACTCAAGGTCATCTGACAAGCACAGTTAGACCTCCTTTGATATCTTTCACTGCGAAGCTGAAATAGGCCTTCTTGCTGGACAGGAACAGAATATCCCGAAAGTTAGGCACCTGCGTAAAAATCAGCTATCGCTTTCTTCCTCTTCGCCTTTTTGATGGATCGCAGGGCGAATCTCGACTGATGAAAAGCACCATTTTTACTCTAAGGTCTCTACACATTTATACTAACTTACTGTAGTGAGAGTTGCTGTCTTTGATTGGAGGTTTTTCTTCGGTGTTGGTAACTGAATAACGAAATGGTGGACGAATCTGCAGAACAAAGTGACTGTGGCTGTGGATCAATGAAGAATCACCTTTTAAAAGTCCTAAAACTTGAAGGAATTGAGACGTGTCTTTACTAGTCCGTGCCGGAGAAAATTGGTGGATTAAATGAAGTGATTTTTGGTGATTCACCCACCCCTTCGCAGAAACATTTGATGCAGAGTCCCCTCCGTGAAGAACCTTGGTGTTTAAAACATCATTTAGCCATTTGGTCTAGAGGATTTCACCCAACCATTGAGTGTGAAATCGGTCAAGCACCGGAAAATGTCTGCGGTGGCCCGACCGCACCGCCGCATAATAACGAAAAAACACACCAGCTTGATGTACTGCGGTCTTGATGTATACACACGTCAATGGATGCACCAGACACTTTTCTTGCAGTGTTGAGATGCTATGCTGGGTTGTGCAACTCGTGCATACATTTAACCACCAGTCCTTGAATTTGCGAGCAGCGCACAACCAGTTTAGCAGAAATCCGTGCACCACGCCAACTCAGAACACCTAGATTTCCGCTTCTGTTACTAAATGACGGTAGTTGTGCCTCCGTGACCCACTGACTTATAGTGGAGGGTGTGGGTTGGACATTCACGGCGGCTGTCATACCAAGTTGTTCAATGGTTATAGGTCTGACCAACAAAACGTCCTGGTCCTCAAAGTAAATGGTTGGAGCACGTGGGGTGGCTTGTTTTTTAAAGGGATTTAATGCACTGACAATTCCCTGTAAACCCCGCTGCCTTTTGGTCGAGCTTTTGAGCCCTAGCCTTTGGCCGATGACCCTAATCGCCGTCCTGTCCAGGTCTGGGCTCCCTGGCAAAGTCCCAGCCCACGTACAACCATGAAACTCACAACTAACAATACTATCATGCCACGTCGGCGTAGCGTGGTGTCATGAGCCAGGTCGTCTTACTTGACCTGCTTTACCCCAGGGGGTGTAAGCTAAAACAGACTACTGCTGACACCTTCCTTTATCTTTCACATAATTTTCCCCTCCCCCACCCCATCAATAAGTTTCTCCTTGTGAGCACTGATGACTCCGCATCTCTTTTGGCCGCAAAATCTGCGCATCAGCCGGCACCGAAAGCCTCAGGTATCTCGAAATCAATCTTCAAGCCTCGATGACCAGTCTATTTGGCTATCTGGCACTCTGAAGCAGGCAGGACAACAAGCTGCTCTTGCTCTCACACTGGACTCGCTTGACACTGATGTGTGTCGTCTATAAGAAAAAAGAATTCAGTGTGTAACCACAGTGGTTTAGCTAACTGCCCGGTCACTCTCCGCCTGCGCACCTGGGGCGATCCAGAGACCTCTGNGTTAGTCTGGTAACTTACGTAAAGGAGTCTCATAAGCGGGAAGCTGATTGTTGTCTGTTTGTCGCGCCTACTCCAGTGCCGTCAAAGGCAAACTTATTGCCGCCTTGAGTGCCCCACTACGGTGGGCTAAGAGTTCAGATAATGTTGTAAATGCATAACTGGGCGGACACGGCGCATTTGAGACTCAGTTGGGTGGCCAACTTGGATTGGACACAGCGTACACAGACAACGGCGAACGACTGATTCACCTATGTGCTGACCGCAGACTTTTTATGCTTCGAAGTAATCAAAGTCATCTGACCAGATAGTGTCCTCCAACAGCGTACCGGCTACAAACTAAATTGACCACATTGCCAGCGGTTACCGATAGCGCGCATCAGTAAATGACTACCACTCGCTTTGGGAAACTTGTGTGGATCCTGATCATGCAGTCGTCCGGGGCTGGTTTTCTCTTTGCTTTCCACGGCCGCGTAAGAGGTGGACAACTGGCTTAGCAACTGAGAGGCTTGCATATCCTGAAGTTAAACAAATTTATTAGGAACATCTTCTGGACTCCTTTCACAATGCTCTACCCTTGGGTGTCGATTATCAATGGGACAGGGTGCCGCATCCTTGTACAATGCCGAAAGTCCCGCCTGTAGCACGGTGCTACCCGGTGCGCTCAAAAACTGGGTATCAGATAGAACGGTAGTGATGCTTTTACCTCGCAGAAATGTCTTCGTCGGTCCAGAACATAACTCAGCCCGACGAATTATTAGAACTGAATTGAGACCTAGTATGGGCGCGACCATGAATCCTGATCGACACAGAACGGCTAGGAAATGGAAGGGTTGCAGTCTGCCAGGAATGCTCAAAGGTTATTTCGTTTGATCCATTTAACCACTCGGCGGAAATACTGTGAAAGAAACCATCGAGGATCAAACTGTCGCGACCATTTCCACTAAATAAGGACGCCTCGACATCCGTCCGAGCAATTCGAGGAACAATTATTGTGGCCACGTGCTGCTACACAGTAGGATTGCTGAACTGCACTAGAACCCTTGGCATTGTACACGGAACTGCCTACGGCCTCAGAGGTTTGTGACAGCATATGTTTTTCCAAGTGCCACTTAACACCTGGTCCGGATGTTCTTCGCCCTCTTCGTCTAAGGATGGCGCAAAGTCCTCAGTCAGTAGTAGTTTGATCTACCGCCTCTATTTGGAAAAAGGAGACTGTCCCAGACAAATAGGGAGAGAGAGTAATGGTACCCATGTTCAAAAATTACCCCGTATTAAATGAGACACTCCCAAGGAGATTAACTTGATTCCGATCGTAACGAGACTTTTGACCTCACATGCCCTTTGTCGTCTCATGGTGGCCAGTGAAGCATCGACTGGAGAGCACAATCAGGATTTTGACCCCGTGGGGACTGCGTTGACCACGTCTGCTCTGTCAGGTGCTGGAACAATGCCATACGTATAAGCAACCCCCGATTTTAATATTCCTGAACTTCCAAGACGCATTTAAATCAGATAATCGGTCTGTTCTCTTTAGTTCGCTTGCTTGGCATGGAATGCTCCTGAAACTTTGTCAGTAAAATAAGTTCTTCGAATTACCAGATTTGTGGGCTGTGGGAGTATACGGGGGGTTACACAGAAACGTCCATACACAAAGAGGATGTTCACTCCCTACATTTCTCCTCCGTTCTCCATTTCCATCCAATTCCGTAATCAGTGGGATAATGAGGCGAAAGCTGGAGTTTTCAAAACCAACGAATGCTGACGAAAACCTTGTTGGTGTGAAATATGCAGATGATATCTTTCTTGTCTTCAAAGAGAAGAAAAAGGCGCACGTGTTTTTCGATGAACTAACCAAGGCCATCTCATCTTTCTGCATGTACTTCGTACTCACAAAGTGTTAGGTCATGTTCCTGGACTTGCATTCACTGAACAAGCCACTTGCAATCCAAGGAGGGGTACTCGAGGCTGTGGAATGTTTCCAGTGTCTTGGGGTTGGTATGAGTTCCAGATGCAGTATGGCAGGTGTGGTGAATGCACGAATCTCTAAAGCTCGGATAATAGTCTCTAACTTGACAACCCAATGGTAGCAAATCAATATACCCCTAAATCTCAAGGGGTGTGTGTATCAGGATACAGAACGGGCTTTTTTGTTGTACTCTTTTGAGAAGTGGCCTTTGTGAGCAGCTGGAATGCTAATCTTTAGGGATTCAATAATCGTTATCTTTAAACTGTAGTTCGTCTAGGCTAGTGCAAATCCTCACCGAGCTAACTAAAAAGAGTGCTCCGTTGTGCAATAGGGAAATCAATCAAAGAATGTGTCCATCACAAAAAGCTGCGGAGATTCGGTCATTTTTGCGCACGCCAGGTCGCCGCTAGTATATTTGTTACCGTATTCACATCATCCAAAAATGTCTTTATTTTTTGTTGTGGCGACCAAGCCAGCTCTGCTGGCCAATTCTCTTAGAAAGTTTCCGAGGAGCTAGATATTCCGCCAGTTTGTTTGTATGTCGGTCGGTCATACGAGTCTTCGGCCCATTAATCTCTTTCAATTCGACAAAGAATGTTTTGTGACGATAACAACTGCTCAAAATGAACAGATCTGCCCATACTACAGTGACAGAACACGGGGATGATGTTTTGAAGGAACGTGGTGTGAACACAAATTTCTGGCCGATTTTCACCAAAGCCACATGAACCTGGACTAGATTTGTAGTTCCATGCAAGGAGACTGACGGCAGTGCCGGAGAAATGGAGTCTAAGCAGTAATTACCAATGTCATGGAACTGCAATCTCATCTTCCGGAGAAAGAGAGCTGGTTTCAAACTAGAAAACAACGTTCTCGGTAACCACTTGTGTTCACTGCCGGTGCGCTAAAATGTATTGTCAAAAAACGGGTTAAATCACTATGTGAGCTGTAAAAGGTATAAAAGTATAGTAATAGGTTAGCTATGTAACGCAAAGTACATTATGCTTTCCAAACCTTCTATCCGCCAAACAGTCTGACAGTACACTATGAGGAGGTCAGTTATTCATGAGTAACACGGTCTTCTACTGTGTGGAGTTGTCTCCCAGTTACTGCCCCATAAACTTACTGGTCTTTCATACTCATAAATGCCACGAACCTATTCTTCCTGTTTTAGATGTCAACGGTTCTCTTCACCTAGAGATTTTCTAACTGACCACTAGACATTTATGTAAGGTCCGAATAGCTGTTACCAAATCCTAGTTTGAGCACGCTGATATCAGCTAACCAATTGTGTTTCAATCAAGCTGACTAATTTTTCATCATCGCCTCTCCTGCAGAAGCTGCGAACTTTTCCCGTGACTGTCCAGAGACCCCCCACCCGACAGAATGCTTGAGGTTTATGTAAGCGCAAAGCGTGTTATACTGACGGATATCCGGCTCGCCAGCTACTCAGTGATTGATCACTTCACCTACAGATGATGCCGTTTTTCAACAATTGACCACGCATCATACATGTTCAACAGGGAACTAGTGTACTGATTATGTACGCTTAGATTGACTCGTTTCGAGGTTAACAAAAATAGTACCAACTAAAACACTTAGCTGAGTGGGTGGAACGAGTGGACGGGTGTCGCTACAAAAGGGGATTCGTAAAGTAGTTATAGACTAACTGGTCAATAAAAAGAAAGTACAATGTAACCTAAAGTCTACATAGAATTTGGTTTGGACACAGACTGAATGCTTGAACCGAATGATTGCAACTGTCTCATCGAACTTGTAGGTATACCGTTTCTCCTACTCTTATTTGCACACGAATTTTGTTTTGATGAGTGACTCAACTGAATCCAACTGAAGCTCTCGTTTATGACGGTCCGATCATTTTGCGACCACGTAACTAACACTACTTTGTAGCGACTATAAAAATCTCATTTGATAGTTTGGTACTGACGAGCGAAAACTAAGTGGGAACATTTACCGGCTTCCGTATTGCAACTGTGTTATTTAGTTAGAGTTGTATATTATGTAATTTTTTTCAGTGACATCCTGTCGCTGACGACCGAAAATTGATGGGCAAGAGGTTACAACTTTGACACATTTTAAGCAGCAAATGGACGGCATAGTGCGCAACATGTAATGTTGTATTCAAGAAGGCAGGGAATTTTGTTAATGAATGTAACGCAGGTCGAAGGAGACCAGTATTATTGCATGTCACCATGGTGCCCCATTACTGAGGTACCCTTATTCACAGCAACCAATGCCTTGGTAATGAGGTGCTTTGCATAACTTTGCAATTCCTTGCTGTACTGAAGGCTATCAAAATGCCCAATTGGTGGTCCATTGTAGGCGTGTGAAAGTCGGGCTGCATCACTTATAAGACAAACTCAGGGTACACATCGTTCAGCTGGGTTCGCACGACGGATATCTACAGAGTCACCTCTAGCACCGCCGTTAACTTACCACTCTGGAAAGTCCAGAGTTTTACGGCGTCTCCTCTTATATTCATGCAAGATAAATGTATAGAAAACTCACTCAAATGGAATATAATAGAATACAGCACAGTGCATTACAGTATAACGCAATGCAACACAACAATATACAACACACAACACAATATATTACGTTGCATACCAAACATATATGAGATAATAATGAATATATGCAGACAACCAACCAACCCAAACCAGAGGTATTCATCAGCGGAACAATGAGCTCTCCTATAGGATTAGGCGTCTGTGCGCACCCGGACGACAGTAAGGGCTGTCTACTACGCATTAATCCCAACACAGACAGTGTTTATCAAAACCAACTCACCTACGACGACCAAAAGCAAAAAGTCTTTAATTCATTTTGACATTTTGTAGCACCATGAACCATCAATGAATGGTGGGAATATGGAAAACTCGTGTGAATCCACACAATACTAGTCAGGACGACGTGTATCAATACTGATATGTACTCAGATTGCATGAGTCTAATCTCCACGATGTCAGGCCCAATAAGGATCTGCAGGTACAGTAAAACACAAATATTGAACTATTAGTCTACTGCCTGATCCGGCATATACGACCGTGTTCGGTTACCTAAAGGTCATACCAAGGTCAAACAAGTCACGATAAGTAGATACTTCATTTGTGAAAGACCCACGGAGACTGATCAACCAGTCATGGCAACTCAAGGCCGCGGAAACCCACCTGATGATCATGGCAGATCAGTGATGTTTTGCAAATGAAGTGCCGGAAAGAACGCAGTGTACAACCAATGTTCTCCATGTCAGCACACTAACAGATAAGAAGTACTAGGCAAACACCGAAAAAAACAATTCCAAAATAGTTCCCTGTAGCTTTGCGTTCATTTCAGCGTTTATATTTGGCTACTTCTCAGTTAGTACAATGTGTCTTCTCTGCGAAAAAAGCAACAAACTGCTCCCGAACTTGGGTGAAGCTGCTGTAGAACGACGAAGTGGGGCCCCCTGTTCATGTTTGGGGTTGATAGCGGCTCAACCCATTTCTACTCTGAATCATCAGCTGGCAGTATTAAACAGCTGACAGTGTTTTGGGACAAAGATTCTTGAAGTCTGTGTAGTGAGAAGCAGTGAAACAGTCAACTGGTCACATAAATGTACCTTAAAACGGTCTTTTGCAAGATAAAATATGGATATGAATAGCAGCCCACCTCATGTTGGACACCATCCCAAGATGTCGATCCTGCTGTTTTTCAGGAATGGCGGCTGTGTAAGAGTGTCACATTTGCACATGAGATTGTTAAACGCTCGATTAAAACAAGCTCCGGAGGTTGTCGGTGAAGTTCAAATGCAGCACAAGGGCTGCCTGATGGTTCATTTAAGTTAACCATGAGTAAACTACAACAACAAAACACATCACTTAAAACTAGTGCATTTTCCCTTATGGAAAATAACTCTGAATCTAGGGCTCAGTAAAATATATCAATGGACCTCATTCTTGTTCCCTCATTAGTGAAGAACTTATTTTAGCATCTATACCACAGCTTTATTTGAAAGAAACCCACATTATTTGAGGGTTTATTTCCTTTAAACCCACAACAAACCTCTTGGTGCTTGGCGTCCAGAAACGGGGGAGGATCTTCTCAGTGGCTTTCTGGTCACCGAAAATCTAAACAAGTCACATGAGGCGGAAGAAGAGGTTTAATTTGTGCGCATTAAAGTGTCATCTTTCACAAAACCTGCTCATCTAGTTTATGTCTAAACTCAGATCACGATTCTGACATAATCAGGCGCAAGTGTATGAGTTGATGCCATACAAGTAAACAGATAATCCGTCCGGCACTGAAATAGGTTACACAAAGATTGATGAAGGAAGGAGCGGACAGCGATTAGAAAACGGATTCCATTATTACACCCCAGAGAGTTCAATCCATCTACTCACCGATCTTTAGCGCGGAGGCAATTTTGGGCCGGGAAAACGTGCTCAAAATAAACAATTTTGAATGACTGAACACTGTGAAAGGAGAAGCCGGTGGTAAACACATTCTCGTACACAAAACAAGATTAGTGTGTGGAGCAGCCAAGCCTATCTTTGTAGAAAAAAAACGCATGCACATATTTTGGCGAATGACTGATCTTTTTTACAGAAAACCTCCGTTGGTTTTCCCGCTTAGATGGCTGTTCTACCGGATGAATGAATGAAAAAGTGACAAAAACGAGTAGACAGATAAAAACCGTAATGGTTTTTAAGGTTAACTAAACGAACTAGAATCATATGCTAAATATGCCCACATGCGACATCTACAACGTATGATAAACATGGGCAACTGAAATTTGGTTTGTACTGTGAGCCGGGGTTGGGAATACTATGAAGACTGTCGTAAATTGCCCAAACTTGTGGCTGTTTTAGCACAGTAGAGAGTGAACAGCTTGCCGAAGTATGACGATGAGGACTGTAATGATTTTGCAATGATTTTCGGTTGACTGTAAGCCAGAATGAACGAAGAATACTAAAAAACACCAAAATAAATGATTATATAAAGTCCTTTTTACATTCTTTCCAGCACCTGGTAGTTTATGGGGATAATGCTCTGGAAATGAAGAGTCCAGGTGTGCGTGGCACGCCCGAAGAAGGACTCAAACCGCCAAATGTTTACGGAACAGAAACTTTCCTGACTGAACGACCGAGAAGGCTAGCTCTCTTTGTCACGCTTATGTATCAGAACTTCCCAGCCGATATGCTGCACCCTTTCATAATGGGCCGTCCGCTGGTATCTGTATCATTTGAAGGCCCTTTGTGTAACTTTCACACCGGACTGGATGTCAGCATTCTCCTTCATGGCAACTTTTTAAAAGAATGAAGGGGCCTTGATACATACTAAGGTGAGAAGTCGAAAGACACAAATATGAAAAGACAACAAAATGCTGCTCAGATTTTACCTACTGTTTATGATTTCGTTTTTGGAGGACAAGAGTGAAAAACAGGTTAACGCAGGTATTTTTGTTCCCCAACTAGTCTCAGTACATATTTCGCCTACGCATAGTTGTCCTGTACGTGTGGTCGCCGAAGGGGTACTGCGATTGTGGAAAACCGTATGGCTTTAGCAGCATGAAAAGTTCGGACAACACAACCTTAAGATGACTACGTTCTTCACATTCCTCTGTGCTGGTAACGCATCATGACTTACAATTCGTGGATTATTAGTTCAAAATGAACTATTTTTGCAGCGATGATTGGAAAACCTATAGTTGGATGTCTTCTTCTGAGGGTCATTGATTGTTTGGAACTGAAAAATGAGGACTGAACAGACTAGTTTAGTGAGTCAGTTTAGAAAGAGAAACAGTCGATACGCGAGGCATTCATTTCACATTCCGACCGCATCTGATCATATACACGCCAATGCGGACTAAACCTAAGGGGTATGTGTATCTGCGTCCACCTCTTTTATGTTTAGACTCAAGGAGTATGGGAAATCAATATGCCTACAATATAAGTCGGTAATTCATTTTTGTCCACGGAGATGGTTCAACACGTTGGCAGACAACAAATCCTATCCAACCGTGGTGCAGTTAAGTGCAACCCACCAGTGATTCAAAAAATAGTTAATCTAACTTCGAAAATCAAACTCGTCTTTCCGTTGGGAGCTACTGATTTGTATCGAAATAAAAGTATACGGAAGCAGAGGAACGCAGCAAACCAACAAAATTAAGTTTTAGTTCATCTGGGTCTACTTTTAACAATTCATAAAAACCAAAACCGTTTGATGAACATTGGGCTATTAGTCCAGATTACTTAGTTTTGACCGGATTGCTGAGCTTGACATCTGGCTGGAAAGTTTATTTACCATTCAAAAAATATTCTCAGTGTACAGTGACAAGGGGCGTTGCCCGGAGAGCAGAAAAACCACTAATAAGCCCACACAATTCCCACGTGGGTGTGGTGTCAGTTCGTGTCAAAACCATCGCCTATGTCCTCAACATCTATGCTACCAATGTTTCTTTGCCCTATAACTTTAGTTAAGTGTGGTATGAACTTTGAGGAGGGAGGAGAAAATAGAAGACAAGGAA
This sequence comes from Opisthorchis felineus, assembly GCA_004794785.1. Taxonomy (NCBI): domain Eukaryota; kingdom Metazoa; phylum Platyhelminthes; class Trematoda; order Opisthorchiida; family Opisthorchiidae; genus Opisthorchis; species Opisthorchis felineus. Next base: position 74,481 of record SJOL01007263.1, read on the forward strand.
GATACCCGGTGCTGACCTGCCCCAATCCTTCTGAAGTGCGCGAAGCTTTAGCCAGAGAGGAACTAAAAACATGGACTCGGCCGAAACTTTTTGGGCCAATTTAAGGGGGAAAACGGATACCCCACACTGGTGGACAGACAGCACGAACAGCATCCGAAATTTTCGTAATCCTTTGCACAACTTTCAACCACGTTAAGCACTGTTAGTCCTGCACGTTACGCCACTCTGACGAAAGCATAGAGAACAACACTCATCTTAGTAGAGTATGATTCGACATGTTTTAGCACATGGCCAAGGCACTCTGGTCATTTTCCGCCACTGAACCATTTACTGCTTAACCAAACACCCGTCTTCTAGTAACCTCGTCACAAATTCTTTGGTCATATCTAACACTACCAAAGGTGGGAAAACGGTTGCTCAATGGGCTACAGGTATTAGTAATCACCAGCATGCAGGTGTGATTTATAGCAACCATGGAACAGCGCGGACCATAACGTACCCTGATGCCTGCGATCCCTGGGGCACAAAGAAGTTTCAGTGAAACAAGCGAGGCAAACCAGACGAATGTGATTTGAGCCCTCACCAAACCCACCCCCGGCATACCTCTTGCATGAACTGAAATTCGAACATTCTTTGCTTATCTAGGGCAACGAAACCCCATCACCGGATGTTGGAAGCTGGAAATTGGAAGAGATTGACGGAACAGTCAGGTCAGTTACGGTATATTTTCCCCAGACTTTTGTTTCTAACAGAAAACAGCCTTCAATAGACAGTTCAACGCATATACTACAACAGTTTATTGTCCCGATTACTTCGGGGCACGAGTAATGAGGATAACCAAGTGAATCTGGATTGAAAACTAAATATAGAGGACGTGTGGAAGTTTCTGTTAACAGTGATGTACGACAAACTGAACTGCCTGACCTAGCGATGAAACCTACACAAACAGGTTATTGTGACCAAAGTGTGTAGGGAGAGTGAAAAATGCGTGCAGCAGTAAGAAATAAAGCTTCGCCACTAGCAGATAAGGCGGTTGCGGGAGTCGCATAAAGTTATTTGTAGTTGTAAAGTTCGTGATTGTGCGTCAACGCAAACCAAATCTTGTAACTCAAAAGCTTAATCTCAATGCCACAGATCAACGCCATTACTGGCACAGTATTTTAAAGTACAAGTTTCAACCATCAACCTGGGGGATCAAGAGATTTTGTTCGTTAGGCTTCTGGCATTTACTAATCTGGCATGATTTTCTCTGTGGACTTCATAGTGGAAACATCTATTATTGATCAAGGATGATGGAGGGCTAGTCTTTCGAAGCCGATGGATATTCGTTCCTCGAATGGCGAGACCCCGTATTGCACGTTCAGGTTACTTCAAGGTTAGGGTCCTGCAGTTGAACTGGATCAGTCAGCAACAGAAAGAGGACTTCAGAACAACCTGCGTTAAACTTAATTCGGGTCACTAATTGAGTGAATCATTTCGGAGAAGTGACTAAGTGATTCCTTGTTTCGGACGGAGGATGGATGCCAACTTGGAAGCATACCGGAAGCATTACTGTTGCTTGGGAGTGAACTGGTAACGAAGATTCTAACTCATGTTAATCGCAATTGTAAGCTAGTGGTTTCAAGGCTCAGCCTTTAATCTAAGAACGGACGTTGAGTCAATCAAGTAAAGTTACAAACAACCACTATTCATTAGAAATCAAACTTCATTTGCACACGATTTGTCAGTTCCTAAATGTTAAGTATACTGAGACGACAATCTGTAGAGTTGCTGTAACTCATATGGGCTATGTTGTGACTGATCTCATCCAAACGGTACTCGGGTATCACTAATTTACCGTGCGGAAAAGTTTAACTTTTAGGAAAATACTATGATTACGCGTTTGTTCTTCCGAACAGAGGCCTTAAGATGGCGTTCTCCCCCTCGAGGAAAGCAACTTCTGTCGACACTGCGTTGCCAAAGCTTCAATAATAATGCAAAGGTACAATAATAGTTTGGTTCCTTTTAATAATATTTGACTTAAAAAAACACCGGGTTAAAAAGGTCACTTTTTTCAGCCACAAACACCACCATCGCCACCACACCAAGTTAATTTACCACTTTGTAGACATTCGCTAGAATGGTTGGGACATCAACTAATGAAAGCTTTGAAAGTTCAAAAGGAAAATGGTTTTCCATGAGGTGACGTTTTGTCTAAAAAGAAGACAACCTTAGTATTGAGATAGCCTAAAGCTGTGTTAAGTTTACGCCATCATGAGAAGTGTTTGACAGATAACAACGATGAATCACATGACGTGGGATCTTTGAGCACCCATAAGAGATTGTAGGTATGATATAGCAACTGTGGCTGTATCAACTTAGAGGAGAAACCCGTCACATAAGATAATCTCTATTTTGCTCATACAGCACAGATTTAAGTAAAATTTCTCCCACCAGAGACCATGTTTGGTTGTTTTTTGTATTTAACTTCTCGGAGGACTGCTGTATATGTTGGAACCCTGGCAAAATATTGTGAACTAATCGCTCAAAATCTTTTTCGTCCTCTATTTTGTTGGTACAATATAACCCCTAAGCTAGCTCTACTGTAAGGGGTCTGATTAATCAATATATCAACAGACGTAATGTTTCCTGTCTAGCTTTTCTCAGAATCACTGAAAAGTGGTTGCATGTGTGAATCAAAGAAATTTTTAGCTTCAAAAGAATCTTCACACGGATGGTCACTCATGGGCATGACAGTACCTGTAGCGTTGACGAATTCTGTCACTTTTTTCAACTTTTTCCCCAGTTTTTCAAGTGTGTTCAACAGAAGTGGGTAACCGCCAAATTCGCCGAGCTCTATGGACAAATGGAATGACCTAACAACTATATTAGTTGTTATATTCCATAGCTTCTAACAGTGTCTGTGTATCCTCAAAAATAGCTGAGATCTAGAAATTTAGAAGACTACATACTCGAAGCTTCCTGCTTCTAAATTACCAGGGATGTAACTGTTATTCATAATCAAGAACCTGTGTAGACTCAGTGAAATGAAAATGATTTACAAGCTTTCTAATCAGTACAATATCATCCATAACCGTAAAACTATAGGTCAGTTTAAAAAGGGATTATTTTCATTCCTGTGCTGTTGGCTTAATTGCACCCTCAGGCAGCCTTCGCGGAGAATGCTCGGTTGAAAAACACCATAAACAAGCAGTACATTCAGGGCAGCCGTTAGAAACTACGCTCGAAAGCAATTCCGTAGAATTCTATAAGGTTGTGTTCGTAGGCGTTGTTAGACATTTTGGTCGAATTGACTCCATATTTGTCGTGGCACATGTGGTTAGCCGAACAGTTATGATCGTAGATCTCACACTTCAACTTAATTGCCAGACTCGGAATACTGATCAACAACCATTTAATAAACGACCAGTAAATACACCCTAGCTACTAATATTCCGATACTATCAGAGATATCGCTGCATGAATAGCCTGATACTTGGCATAGCATCTCTACACACACACACACTGAAATATTATCGTACGAAATACATGATATTAGCTTTGATGCGTCGGTAAGTAGCTGATGTGCATAGTACAGTTTGGGGGTCTTGGTGGAGTTTGGTTAATTTGAAGGAGTTTCTCAGGGGCCAGAATAGCCTTCAACAGGCCTAAGGTTCTCCAATAGGTTGTTTAAATTAGCTACATTTACAAGTAAAACTTAAAGTGTGGTGGAATAAGTTAGAGTCGTTTCGGAAAATAGCCTTTATGGTAGCATGTCAACCACTGTGACGGAAGCAGTTTACTCAAGGATATTGTGGGAATGCAGTTAGAAAAAATCTCAACGTGCATGTACCTGTAGTGTTTTATAGACAAGCGCATGCACTACAACGTGTTAATATCTCACAGAAATATTGTGCCATACCACTGGATTATTACCAGATGACGTCTGTAAAGTCCAAAAGCTGTATTATCTGGTACAGGTGAGAGGTCATGAGTGGTCATGGAATATCCGTCAATTGTACCCCATTACTCATCCTGAGTCTTGTCATTTCGTGTTGCTGCTTGTCAGAAGGCAAAGTTGACAGTTCAGGTGAACCAGTAGTCGCTATACAAGAGATTATACAGTACCCGTCTATTTTGCTAGAAAGGTACTTATTCATCCAGTCTGGCAAACTTCTCAAATCAGTCGTGTACGAACTGGTTGTCTGTCTGTGCGAGACGGCCCAAGTAGGTACAACATGACTGGTTAAATGAAGATTTACAGCCGGAATCACGTAATGGTTCATCGATGTTGAAAAGCCTCTAATCCACTTTCAAATGGTACAAGGTTAACAAACCAATACAATAATAGGCGTGAGATAAGAATAAGCAGTGATAAATGTTGAATTATTCGGGCACTGACCAGATTCCAGTAGGCGGAAGCACAACAATGGTAACTGATTATTGGCTTCTGCTGTCAGGCTTCACTATGAGGAAGGGTACTTAACTTGTGTGCTGATAAAAAATCTACTGCATGTGTACCAGAATCGAAGACCGTACCTTATTTCCTCTAAATATAGGGAAAGCTGTTCATCTTGGCCAGTACATCACAAAGGTACATGAAGGCAGGTATGGATCACATGTGGGATTAGATAAACTCATGGGTGAAAATATAAAAGGAACAGAGAAAGAGTACACAGGTCAGTGAGTTGGGGAGTAAAATGAATGGCTTCACGATCACACTGAGGAACAGAATAGCCAATAGACCAGTGTAAGCTTAGAGGCTGCGTAAGCAGCTTTCCATAGCTTTGAATTTGTGGTGGCTTACTAGCTATTTTGACTTACTGTGAAGCTAAAATCGTTTATTTCAGTCCGTGATCAACTGACCTGTGTAACTTTTCCCTCCTTTCGACATTTTTACCCATGGATTTATCAGCTCCTGCACGTGATCCACGTCTAGCTTCGTGTAGATTTGTGATGTATTAACTAGGAAGAAGTGTAACAAGGTTCTTTCGGTACCTTTATTCTTATCATGATGTTCACAGGTATCTTAAGTGCCGTAAGAAAGGTCGTTCAGCAAGGTCCTCACTCTCCACTCTGTAATACATTCTATTAAACTGCTGCTAAGTCCGCCGCGGATCACAATCGGGATCACTGGAGCAGTAAATCTTCATTTTACTGGTGCGGTAAATCAGTCCTTACTTCACTCTTATTGCAAGTACCAGTGAGACAAGACAGAAAATGGAGCGAAGTCCTCTTCGTAGTCGTGAATCACGAGGCGAAATGTCAAATCCACATTCATCTATAGTCCCGAAAAACGAATGCTTCACAGGATAACTAGTCTCACAGTAATTTTCAGACTTCACTTATTCACTCATACCATTTTGTCTTCTGAGGTGATTTATTCTGTCTGGATAATTGTAACGTGTTTGTTTTCCAGAGTTTTACCATATTGTCCGACAAAACACCGCCAGGGAATGATGAAAAAGTCAGAAGAGGATGTACAACTGTTTGTCTTAATATGGCGTAGGGTGGGGAAATCGCGCTAAAGGTGTAACTTTCCAAAATGCCGACTCCATTTTTTCATGAAGTCGCCTTATTACTTTTGCCCGCAAAGACCTGGAAGTACAAAACAGACTAGTCCAAATTTATTAGGCAGTTGCATTTAACATGCCGATAATTCTTGGCTTAGCCTGAAGGCAACTTCGGGAGAATGTACGTGACACTCACGAACAGAAACAAAGAAAATTACCGCAACAAGTTTAAAAGTGAATCTGAGAACTCGCAGAGTTTGAACGTGTGCCAGTTGCCTAACTAGATTTTTTTCAGGGTACTCATGATTCAACCGGATTAGGCAGGCGCAGAACTTGGTGACATGCAGCTAGTTACATTGCTGCTGTTGAAGCACTTGTTGTATATGCCGTCTCGAAGTGCACAGAGAAAAAATCACCGAAAAGCCTCCATTCTGTAGGTGACAAACAATGTCAGTGAAAGTTTTACTAGTACAAAAGCCATAGAATAACCTTTTGGAATGCCTGCGGACACAATAGTTCAAAAAATCAAGGGGCACATGAACGACGTAATAAACACAGTAGCTTACTTTACAGTTAGATATACAATATTTTTGTTTAGCTCTTGCACCTAATAATGTCAGGCTACATTAGATGGGGGGCTATATACAACACAATGCTGTTATTACGGTTCTCGGCCTGCTAGAAATTAGTCACAGCAGTTATACCATGGAAGCATGTCTTCAATTATTTTATTGACGGAATACAATTCATAAGGTTGCTGCAATCTATTCGACAGCCTTATGAGTAGTGTTACATCAAGGAAATATATTACGATATCTCAAATATCGTGCCAACTGAAACATGAGTCAGCCTTTGTGCAGTTGAAGGGTGTCATAGAAAATAAACTCAGCCTGGATTCCATTGAGTCCTTTATGGGGACCGAATTGGTGTGAAAATGAGCGTATTTCACGAATTTCAGGCAATCCGGGTTCATGTAGAACATAAGGCTGACGAAAAGTTGGGTGCTGCGCCTAGCTGATGGGCCACAGGAACAGCGTGACCGGTCGTGGGCTGCTGGTAAGTGATCAAACTTCCAAACCAGTTGCAGATCGTGGTTACATGGTTACACTTCCATTTCAGGTTTGCTGTACGTATTTAAGGTTTATATCCTTACAGATAGTTTAATTTTTGCGCCATGTGGCCCAGAAAATTGAAAAGCACTTAATTTGGCTTGATAATATCTGATCCTGAAATGCCAAAGAAGACCACCGTTAAAAGTTATCTGCAAGAAGTACATGAGTTTATCTGGAAGGAACAACGTTGGAAAAGCCTGCACAGGACTGATTAATCTATGGATGCCACAGGACCAAGATATCGGAAGTAGGCTAATGCCACACCGCACAAGCCGACACAGTCCTTTCACTTTTTTACCACCACGCCACATACCATTACTATAAATGTACTTTCTCCAGAGGACAAATCGAAACTATTCATCCTCATTTGAGTTTCGGAACGAAACATTTCTGAAATGAATTCCATGCCGTGCGACTGTTCTGATCGTTGCATGCACCTTCATGTCTTCAAAACTCTTGCATGCACACCAGTTAACAAATTTCAGTGAAATTCATATAGCTTGGTTTCCAGAAAACAGCAGCTGGTTTAGGGCGACTGACATTTGGATTTAAATACGCATAAGTGTTTGAACTGCACAGTTAGGTGAAAAGTTATCTCCACATTTCCGTTGCTGTATCCTAGCAGTGATTTGTTTGTGCAACTGAAATCAGTTTATTGACAGCTGGTACGATAAATATTGGTCTGTCCGTCGAGCTTAGCAATTAGCTTGTCGTCACCACACGAGAAGAAATGATCAATTGGAGGTCTGGTCAGGCGTTAAGCGCACATGAGCTGTTGATAGTTCGAAGTCAGTCGAAGACAGAAAAACGTACTGAAGGCCAGTACATAATGAAATTTGTCAAACGGGGTGTCTACTAGCTGTGTTAAAAAGTGGCAGATGCTAAGGGAGGGAAATCTACGGATTGATTTGATGAATGTATGTCGTGGGGAGAAATGACAGATTTGATACAGAAGAGAGTAATAAAAAATGGAGAGGACGAAGCAAGAGAAGAGGGACGACAGGATCTTAAATTCCTGTGGATTGTCTAGCACGGTGAGGCTGTGCAAGCCTTGAATGTGTTATCAGTGATGGCATAAAACAGCGAGCATAGAAATTTAGGTACAGATGGAAATGGTGTGTATCCAGCCATATGAAGTTATCAAATTGGCTTTCGCCTCATGAGATATAAATCAAAAGTTATTCTATTTTGAAAGTGTATACTTGCGGACATTCATGATCGACCCATTCTTGCTTGTAGCCAGCGGTACCAGCCAAAGAAATCGGAAGATTTTTAAATAGGACAACAAAAGGTCTACCCAAAAATTGAATAGTTCTGAATTGTGCAGGATTCACTTTACATGCATTGATAAGAACAGCTCTGTTATGATTTTCCACTGGTGTGTTAGGAACAAGATATATGTATGATATCGGATGAGACCAGGAATGCTGAGAACGAAAATGCTACTTGAAAATAAAATCGATCAGACTAGTTTACGAGCGAGTACTAACGGCAATATCTCCTAGATGAAACGGATGAGATCGGCATCCAGGACGTGTGGGCCATGAAAATAATGGTGCTGTTTCACTGGCATTTATCTGTTCGAGTCTGACGTGCAATTATATAAGGTGGGAGTTCAATAGGATACCTCACCTTCTAACACTGCACCTAGAGTTTGTCAAGCTTTGCGGTGGAAAGTAGATGATTACAGAGCAACACCCGGTTAATCTTATCTAGAAAATTTAATCTGCCTTTAAGAGCGAGGTGGCCATTTTCTAACAGAGAGATGGCCAAGAATTACTGCACTTTATTCAGGTTTTCCTAGGCTTCCTCACTGGCATTTGTTCGGACAGTGAATCCTCAGTTCACTAGTGATTTTTCAGAATTTTCATATAAAAATATCTAACAACAGAACTATTTTCATTACGGACATTTTAGGAGTTTTCAAAAATTCCCTAAGGAAAGTCACCGAGGCGCAGTTAGTCAATGTATTGGGCTTACCCTTGACAGCATCAAGGATTTAACTAGGCAAGGGTCTTAAATTGAAATAAAATGAAGTAAAGTACATGTAATTCAGATTCTTTTTTATTACTTGAAAAAGTTTTCTGGGTACCATCAAAAGTTGAACTTGCGCGATGGAGACCTCAGGGAATGACACGTACCACAGAAATCCTTTTACTATCAATTTCTAAATCAGATAACGAAACAAGAAAATCCGTCGATCGAAGAAAACAAGGAAAGTTAGCTAACTAGATAGATAGCTAGATGGAAATGGATGGATAGACTGTTATTTCAGTTCTAAGATTATTAAATGCACATCACGTCACTGAAGCAATAAGATGAGTCAAGGAAAACATTGCACATCCAAAAGATGAATCCTCAAGATATCAACCGAGGCATGTTAAATGACGTTATGAAAAGTGAGTAAGTATAGTTTAGAAGAAAATATATTTACTGCAGTCGGTTAACAAAGAAGTCCTTTTCTAAAAGACTAACTGCATAGTCAAGAGCATAACAGGAGGCTATACATTCTTTGAGTTGATGTACGACAGTGGCGATATGAGCCGCAAATACGCACCCCACTTTGAGTGCCTGTAAAAGGATCAAGTTAAAAGGGATGTGTGATATCTTGTCAGAATTTCTGATGCAGTCTATCAGACAATTCAACCTACTAGTGGAGTGAAAAATCACCGCAGATGCCTATGATGAGCCCACATCATTTAGACAACAGCTTAAAGAGCCTAACAGCCAGAATCCAGTCTTTTCTTCCACCGCGGGAGGACACCACAGGGCAGAATTAAGGAAAAAAGAAGACCAATGCAAACCGTGACAAATTCTGTGGCTTTTGGACGAAAAGGTGTCCTAGTCTCAAAGAATATAGTTTTATCATCTTAAGTAACAATGATTCCGTATGTTTCTTCTGGGTTGGTTTGTGACAAAAAATGACTTCGGGTATTTGCGCAAATGTCATTTGGGAACTACCAGTTAATAAAAAGGTGGCCGAATTTTGTGATGTATGTCATACCCAAGGTGTGTCCTTCAAAAGACTGAACGCACATTGCTCCAGTCGTGTATGCTGGATTCAGCAGAACATATATATATATATATATATATATATATGCAAAATGCAATAGTTTTATTGTCTGGCGTAGTTGTGAAGCCAAAAATTCGCTCTCAACTAATTGCAATCGATTTCTAAGGAGACAGGGGTTTTATACCACGAAAGTTATCAAGTAAGCACACGGGTTCGCATACCTAAGCAATGTAGCCATTATTTCAGTCTTGTTCGGTTAAAGCTAGAAGGTTTCAGTGACACCAAGTACTCTTAAAATTTGTGGTTTCATATCGTAGTGATTTACTTACATTTGTTAGCATGTCAGGCAATGGCGTCTTGTTCTACGGCTTCTATGGCTATGGCTTCTTAAATAAAAAATTCTTTGTCACGTTACAAAGGGTTATTTCATTGGTACAAACTAAAGTTACTTTACTTCTTCGGGCAAAATTCCGAGTTATTATGATTCAAACACCAGGCTCAATACTTTTATTCGGCATGCGCATAGTAGAAAAACTAACTGAATCTTCTGAATGTGTCGCTATAAGCCTCTCTTTTACATGACTACTGGAGTTCATTTAAAAGTGATACCCAGAGGAAGGCTCTTTGTTTTGTGATCGCAACTGCACGTGGCTTGTCTCAGTCTGGCTAATACTGAGTAACGAAATAAACTATTAACGTCGATTGAGAGGTTTGCGACAAAGCACTCAATTTAAGCGTGACACACATTCACCCGATGAGTTTTTCCACATTCTGGCCGTCTGAATTCATCCAAAAACAAGCGCTTAAGATGGGAAACTAATAGAAAATGCTGATTAGACACTTTACTTTATTGAAGGGCGTTTTGGCCTTATACGACCATGTATTCTGCCCTTTTCCGGTGAAGAGGTCTATCCAAATGTTTTATAAGGAATACGATGATAAAACCACGGGACACAAAGTATGTTTTGCTGTGAATCCTTTCTTCTTGAGGGTTGTCTTTGATAAGGCATTTACTAATCAAATGTGTAACACGGACCCCATGAAGAGAAAGGCAATGAAACGTAACATGAGACAGTGGTCAATCCATCTAAATATCAACCGAGTGATAATAAGAGAATCAAACAAACACCAATACTTAACCACAATAATAACTGTCAAATAAAGCGAAAGCTTTGTCGTCTAGAATGCAATAAATTGGGAATGAGGCGGCTTTAAATAAACTGGGCTACATCAAGCCACTGTACTGACAAAAAATGCTTTTTAACTTTGTCAGACTTGATCAAATCCACTTGTAGCTATTGCATGAGGACTGCGTTTAATCTTGCATTGAACACCATCATCGGCTGCCTTCAGGAAACTCTTATCAAACAAAAAGATTCTACATACGTTGAGAAGGTTTGTTACCCGCGTGAGTGCACCTCTGTCCGTTTACTACGTCCCTTGTACGCTTTTACTCACTAATTGAATAAACGGTTTGATTGGAATAAATTACAGTTTGCACAAAATGCTTCACAAGTTTTTAAGTTATTTGTTGGAAGCCCACCAACTACGCACAGATGAGGGAATGAGAGGGAAAAGTCGGTCACCCATATAAGCGTGAAGCACGATTAAATGTTTTGCTTGACAGCAAAGTAATGAACTGACATACACATAATTGCATGTTCGTGAGAGAAAAGCCTGAAACGGTGGGCATCTTTGAAACATTATTATATAAGCAGTTGGTGATATCAAGATTGCAAAGTGTGACAAGGTAGAATGACTACTAAACCGGAAAAGAAAACGAGGCTGGTTAAGTGACGTCAGATGTCCTCTAGGGCCGACAAAAATGCAAAGAAACTGTCAGTTTACCTGCATAAACTGAGCATGCCTGCTCCGGATAACATTACTGCATGCGTTCCCATGAGAAACTCGGTAAAAATATTTATAGTTTATTTATTTATGTTCGTTTATATTTATCTGTTTATATTTATATTTGGAGGAATACTTATCAGGACTTGCAGATTTGTTCCTTCACCTGTTTCGATGGAACGAAAATGTAAGCAATTACTTGGGATGTCTAGTGATATATCATCTAAGCTAATGATTATTTGATAAGAAACGTGAGGAAATATGTTGAGGTCTGAATTGTTATAACGATAATTATAGCTATCCTTCATGCTTCGAAAAATTAAGTAAACTATTGGCATTATTTGGTCTCTTTTGGTATCCGTATATTCATGAAATTAATGAGGACAAATATTTTTCCAATTAACAGAAATGTCCAGTTTTGCTAACGTGTGTGAAAAGATCCTAAACAATAGTGCTTTTCCACGCTTTTGCCTTTTTGAAATTGTATGCTAATTTTTAGTCGCATCAGCGCACTTAGATGTACTTGAAATAGGTTTGGTTCTAGTTTTATTTACACCGACCAAGGTTGCTAGTTGCTAGGTTGGTGCAGTCACGTTACAATCGCGTTTAGGAAATTCTATTCTGACACTCGGCTACCAATTCTCTCTTTGAAGTTGTGAAAGCTGTTAGAAATAAACAATGCGGGTGCAATCAAGCTGAGGATCACAGGCCGCCCTAAACAGACGACCCACTTTGTCAGCTTTGCCGAACTTCCAAAAAGCAAAAAACCTTTTGCTGCCACTATTATGAATTGCATCATTTCCGATTTTATAGGCCGCAGGTTGGGGGACTGCACGGGGTTTCCCTTGAACAGCCACTGTTGTGGCTGGTGTACGTACGGAAACTCAGACAAACGTGGATGAAAGCCTGACAAGCGGGACGAAATAGCGCAGGACATTTTTCGACTCAGAAGCGGAAACTAGAGTGAATAGATTTCCTCACACCGGAATAAAAAGTCCTAGAAACTGGCTCATAAATCTTCCGCGTCACCTCAAAGGGTCATTTTTGAAACGCCTTTTTGTAAATAAAAGTTACTTTAGTGATAATGGGTGTAACGTCTTACAGGAATTTACGCGTACGAATTTCCATTGATCAAATTCTGAGGAACACCAGACTGGGCTGCTAGTCAGATCACTGAGAGAAAAACTGAGGTCCAGTTTAAAAATCTGTGTAATCATCTGTCAGGACTTTTTCCACACTAAAAGCTGAAGGCAAGGCAAACGCAGTCGATTTTTTTTCACTTTTCTTACCTTACCAGTACCTGCCTACTAATAACACAGTCCCCTATCTACAAAGTACCATCAGAGGTATAGAAGGGTTTTAAAGCTGTTGGTACTATTATGTTATTAGAACCTGAACAAGGTTGCACACTTTCTCTCTAATTACTCTTTTAAATAGACAAAAAACGCGGGCCACCGCTAAACTGCTGTCCATATATGCACATTCGGTCAACTGGTGCGGATTTCCGCATACTGCACGGTCAGTCTGTTTTCTACTAACTTCATTTCTAAGACCAATTTTTGATTCGCCTACGCTGGTCAATCCATACTGTTAGCCAATAAGCTTGAACTCCGCAGACAGAATCCTTCGGGGAAATTTCTAGATTTTATATCGCGTCAAAGCTTCTGATTATCAAAGGACCACCCATTCTCCTTTTGTCCGCTCCCGATCCCAATTAATTCAGAGCCGAATGGAAAACTGAACTGTCTACTTACATTTACTAGAAGCAGTGAAGGAGACTTATCCAAAGAAGAATCTCCAAAGATCTATTCTGTATCTGTGTATCCAAAATACTCATTGCAGGATAAACGCTAAAACGAAAACAATGTTTTTGCCAAATTTCAAGCAAATTTACATCGGTCTGACATGCCTTTTGTCATCATGAGTGGTTAGTTGTGGGCGTTGACCTGAGCTCAGGAATGCGTGGAGCCAGACCCACCGTACGGGATGCGGCAAGATATAAGCAGTGTACAAGTAAATTTATGAAGCTAAGCGTGGTTCTAGAAGTGGTGGTCATCGAAATCAAAATCGAATGATTTCGGTGACAAGCATGCTACTTCACGAGCACCTGGTTGGCTAAGTCAACTGATCGCTTTAGTTGAAGTGTCTTTGTGAATAGACTAGTTTTCAGATATACGAGGAAATTTCCATTTGGGATTTTGTCCTGACACTGAAGCCTACCTTTGCTGAAAAGCTGATAACTACTTATCCAGCTGTTTCATCCTCATTGACAATCAGCAACGATGCACATCTGACGAACTCAGGAAGTTTTAAACCCTCTACCTTCCAGCCAGTGTTTAAGCTCCTATCCATTTAGCCAAGAGCGCCGGATAAGCAATGTGGTTGGCTTCTACATAGACATGAGGAAGCACCGCTCAGCCTTCAATCACAGAAGTCACATCATGTGGTCTGGTTTTGACTGGCACCTCGATAGAAGTCTTGATCATCTCACGAAGTTGTTCCTTCTCTAAGCCACTTATAGAATTATGGAAGTGTAAGTGGGTGTTGTAATTTTTAAGTGAGATTTTTTCTTGTCAGTGAAGCCGTTCTATGCTGAAATACCGAGATCTGCTGTACAGCAGTTTTATTCTTACGTGGAAAGGTCAGCAGTGTGCATCTCAAGAAACTCATAGTTTCGAATTCGCTGCCTTAAGCTAATGGTTGAGCACAGCCGGAAAGGAGCGGCCGGCCCTAGCATAGCGAAATACAGTAACTGTTGAAAATACACTTTTATCTATACCGGCAGTTTCATTCTTCACGCAACCTAATACTTCCGGCCGAGTTTGCGTCAACAATGTCTGATTGGAGGCTTAGTGTGATTGATATTTTTAGGCTTAGTGAAACAGTGGGGAAGCCTGAGTGACCACCTGATACTGAAATCTGCAAAATCTCCCAGATAAATCGCAGCTGGATGACGTAAGCTTGCTTTTTTCGTGAGAGTTTACAGAGGCTGATCACCTCTACAGATATTTGAAAAAAGTGAGCAAAAATACCCACATGTAGTTGACTTTCTTTTCCAACCGCTTCAGCTCATTTCTACCCGGTACGCAAGAATTACAAACTGTACAACGTTTTGCAACTGGGTGCCAATCGTTGCGATAAATATTCATTCAAAAAATGAATTAGTGATGAGCAGTTTTAGAACAAACTTTGTTCTATTGGATATCGCTTCAAATAAAGCAAGAAGTGTCGTCTGTGCAGCACAGTTAGCGTAAAAGTATCATTATCAAGAAACAGGTAAATTTCGGCTAGTAATGTGTTGAAATATTGGTAGCTCGGGTGAGTTTATTGGTTGTTGATCAGGTGGCTGTTGATCTGTTCGCCGAGCTTGGCAATTGGCTTGCAAACGTTTCGTCACCATACGAGGAGACATCATCAGTGCGCAGTTGGGTGGGTACTTCTTTCTTGCCTGTGTGCGTTTATATAGCATTTGAAGACTATCTGTTATCTTCTAACGTGATTGGCTACTTGGGGGGTAACGATTTTTGTGAATCTATTGGTCCGTTTCTAATCTT
>SJOL01007263.1:92831-256060 GCA_004794785.1 Opisthorchis felineus
GCAGACCACAACGCAACAAAGATTAGAAACGGACCAATAGATTCACAAAAATCGTTACCCCCCAAGTAGCCAATCACGTTAGAAGATAACAGATAGTCTTCAAATGCTATATAAACGCACACAGGCAAGAAAGAAGTACCCACCCAACTGCGCACTGATGATGTCTCCTCGTATGGTGACGAAACGTTTGCAAGCCAATTGCCAAGCTCGGCGAACAGATCAACAGCCACCTGATCAACAACCAATAAATTTCGGCTGGGTCGCTTATCAGCTTCAACCTTGGTTGTGAGTGAATGTTTATTACAACATACCTAAATGTTGGCAATTATTGAGGAAATAAAATTGGTGGTCAGCAAATCGGTCAGCAATCGACCCTAGGAAAGGGCGTTACCGGTGGTGGACTGCCCAGGATTTTACTGAACAATATGAGTAGTATTCAGGCCGTATATTTTGATTTAGACTCGGTATGTTTGTCTGCAATCTGGTCTTCATATAGTAAAACGACCTTCGCCGCATAATTTCAGCCCACTCAATTTCATTCGACAGCTAAATACGAGTATAATGGTAGAAGACTGTCGTTCTGTATCTTACCAGCAATTTACCTGCTTTCAAGATCATGTCCACAACTTCCGTACCGCAAACAGTAGATAGCAAAATCCCTTATTGCTTTTTTCTTTCCAATAATGCTCGCAGAAATCGAGTTCCTTCAGACACTGCGCTTCACGTAAACAGTGGTTTTTCTGCAACACTATCACCGTTTTGACCGTGGCTGTGAACCAGCCAAAGAAGCTTTTTCTCCGTTTCCTCATGTGTCCGTCATAATACAAATGGCACCTTTCAAAATTAAAAAACTACATACTGGTGAGTAGTAAGGAGTGTTCGGAAAATACTCGACAGACAATTGCCTACTGATACTTCACATTGCAACCCTCCATGATGAGGTGTCAACTACTAGCCTTAACTCAGACATATGTATATGTTTTGGAGAATACAACCCTTACTAATTAATTAAAACGGTCTGTTACCCCAGATTGAAAATAAATCAAAGCATCTGTTTCTCCAGTTAGTGGTATTCTCAAACAGAAACAACAAGCAACGTATGGAACAAAGTATGAGATCATTCTGAAAGTAGCAGATTGTACGGATTCAGTAAGGTAAACTTAAAGTCATGAGACCACAAGCGACAATAACAATTTAGTTTGTCTGTCTCATTATCTTGAATCCATGTGCGGCTGTGGAACTGATTGACGCTCCTAAACCATTGTACTCTAGTGCATTTTACTGTCTTGTCCACTCTGCAGACAACTACAATGTTCGGTGCGATTTTCCGGAACATGTGTATCAAGTCAACGGCAAATCTAGGCCTCTCCGCTACGCACATAGCACGACCAATCTGTGTCTACCATCCAAATCGTCCAGTCAACCTTCCTAAGAGGGTTCGGTGCAGTGGATCTCTAGAAAACCGTCTTAACCCAATCAGTCCCTAAAAGAAGTGGTATGTGAATTTTCACGCATTTTTGAAAATTGATCGAAAAAAGTTTTGGGTTAAAAACCACAGCGCTTTAAAGGTAATGCACTGAGTGCGTGGGGGAAACCTACAAACTTCCGAGAAGTTCCATAATGGGTCATATGTTTGAAGGTTTTTGTTCTTCAGTTGCTCACAGGTAGATAGAACCTTAGACACGACAAGACTTTCTAGCCAGCTACGTGAAGCAAACATCGCATAGAGAGAAGCTTATGGGCTCGAGAAGATTCTTACCATATTATTAATGTAAAAGTACCCGGTGACGGGACACAATTCAAGTGTTTACATTGTCCATAACGTTTATTGTGACAGACATTGGGTCCACTAAAACCTGACTGGATCCTGTCATGTCCAAGAACAGTTAGCAAGTTAATAAGAAGGGCAAACTTATGATTCCATGATCATTAGATGATATCTACTGGCATAAAACTCTCTAAGAATTTCCTTACTATACATAAGCATGCATATCGATGAAAGTTAATAGACCATAATATACGCGCGAGTGCTGTGTATATTCAGCAAATTTAAAAAACACGCCATATCTGTGTTTTGCACTATCACACACCTTTCAAAGTCTCTGAGTGGCAGTCATACTGGATGCGGAAGTGTAAGTAAACGGCACTGTTTTCCTTGGTCGACTGTAAGTAGCTACTGTTCGTCACATTCATTTAATATTTGCCGATTTGTAGGTTCATATTATCACAGATTAGACGTGAAACCCAACAACATTACCTTGAGAAACAACTGCAGTATTGCTCCGGTTCCTGAATTCTAATGGGATGAATTCACATTGGTGAGAAAGTTGCTCCGGACCGTTAGAACGAGTCTGTGATAAGCGTTAATTTGGGGACGAAATGAACTACTTTAAGGTTATCAAGACGGCGCAACGTAATTCTGCACATATGTGGCGTGGATATCCAGCTCGGCTTGCTGGTTAAGTCAGAAAGTTCCACTTAAATCAAAAACAGGTTGCGCTTAAGCACTGACAAAACCTTATATGCAGGCCTTATATACGCATCCAGCTATGCATGCAAGGATAAAGCAGTAAGGTTTGACAAACAAAGCCTAAACACTCGTGGGCTTTGAGGCCGTAGGCTCTCGAATGCAGTGTTGTATCAGCTTGATCCATCGGGTCAAGCTTCCAAGGAATGTTCTGTGTGTAATTCCCGGAGCAGCTTAATACATGTATTCGCGCAGGTTCGTCAAATTCAAAAACAGCTCGTCGTATAATCATTTAGATTTTGTCACTGCCAAAAGTTAACTGTGGGTTACCTGAATCTGTTAGTAACAATAGAACAAACCAAGGAAATCATGTGAAAAGCTTCTTATGGATACAGGCGACGAGTAAACTGGCAGTCACATTCAAATATATAAATTGTCAAAAGTTGATGACGTGCTGGTTGTATTGTCGTCATAATGGACAAGCTGCGTTCTGTCTGAGCTGGACCGATGATTGCCTCTTTGTTCCCCCTCATACCATAGAAAACTCAAAGGAATTCTTCCTGCGCTGTTTAATGTGATACTGTTGTCCTTCGAGGATAGACATACTTTGTGTACATTTTAAGCACTATTGTTGTAACTGACTACACACCCCGGCTCCAGAAATCTGACGATGGAAAGGAATCATCCAGGATGAACACAAAAAATTTTCTGCGCACAGGCGAGTGCCAAATTACAGGAAGCATCGTGCTATCTTAAGGACAGTCCTGACCCTGAGTCAGGGCTGTACGGTCGATGTAGAGTGACTGACATCGTTTTTGGGTCACGCCTGAGCGACCGAGCATCGTCAGGTGTGGCAGATTGTCTGCTTGAATTTTCAATCGATAGCTGGTATTCTGGCCGTAGTCTCGGCAGCCTTCCTGAAGCTATTTTGGCTGAACTGGTGGTTCCAATTAAGTTCCGGATGTTTTGGGGTTATTTTCATTGACCTGATTATCCTGACAATCAATATGATGACAACCAGACTGTTAGCATTGCTTGGCCCTTCAGTGTGCTAAAGATTTTATTCTTTGCCTGTCACCTATCACCATATTTATTGTCTCCATTTCGTACAGGTTTTGGCTCCGAAAGGGCGATTTGTTTGCATCAGGATACTTCAATGTGTAACAATTATATTTTACTGCTGTTTTAAGTTGCGTGTCAAGGTTACTAGGGTTCCATAAGTATAAATATCGTGTTATTAAAACAGCATTTTAAACATCTTTGGATAATCGTCGCCTATAGCTCATGTTATGCCGTTCACATCATTATTTGACGGCCTTGAAGGTTGTTGAACTTTTGAAAGACACTCCGTCAGTTTGAACGTTCTTGGAAGTGTTTTATGTGTTTCAGTCTGGCTGTATTTTTGTCGCTTACAGCTTTTTTCACATGTCTACCAAAGAGCATTCCAGTATTCTTGAACCAGACCACAAACCATTATTACAAGCGCGCTTCTACGATGCACATAACCGAATCTCATAAGAGGTGTGTACCCATCAGTGATGATAACTGTAACATTCACTCTGCACACAAAACAGTTAAACCAAATACTTCATCTTAAAGGAGAATACTTTATCACTAGTCATTAAGTGGCAGGAAAAATAAATAACACGGGAAACTGTGATTTTGATTTTTACGAGGCCATTTGACAAACTACTTTTTTCGCAAGATACCAGTGGTATCCCGTCAACATCTGAAATTTTCGAGGGGAAATTTATGAGACTATGGGTCATGCTTAAAATTTCTAACAAAATTCCGGGACAAATATTTTGGCAATGTCGTATCACTAGATGAACATCAATATTCCTTCTGTCGGATTTTGAAAAGTAGTGAGCGTTTATGTGTCTGGTAACAAGGCGATAAGGGCTGGGAAAAACGGTTTTGTTTGGTATCTTGCATTCAAAGAGTTCAACTCGGTGAAAAAACTCATTTTGATAACTTATCACCAAATCAGGTTGTTAAAAGCCAAATTACCTGCTACGTACTGGTGACACCAGATGGTCCATGTTGCATTGCTTAGTTGCGTCTGACTGATGTTTCTGCCTGATGTTCTCCACAAAACCTGAAGTGGACATACTGAAGAACATTACGCGCCCAGCGGTTAAGAATATGTCGAATCGTACCCAATACATGTAATATGAAGGAAAAGAGGCTAGAAATAACTTGGGTTTTGCAGTCACTACTGAAGACGCTTTCCTACATTTTTGCAGAGATAGATTTTCCCCAGTTGGCTTGCATATTCGGTCAATCTTGTTTGGAGCTCTAATTCGGTCCCTGCATCTTGTTTAGCGAAGAAAGTTGGTCAGTAGGCTGTGTGATGAACTGGTAAAGTGCAAATTCAACTTAGTGACGACTGTAACCTGGTTACAACTGTCTTGCTCAGAAGGTACTTGAAAGTTAAACTAAAACGTCAGTTGGACTTCGAAAACTTACGTTCTCCATTAAATAGGACACCAAAACAAAACGAAGAAGCTAAATTTGGGCAACATCGGAGTCAATCGTTCTTCCTCCGGAGAGATTCGCCATGAAATATGGTCAAAAATGAGCACTGGTTACAAACGGCCGATACACTTTAACTGGTGGATACTTGTTGCAAAAAATATTCTACAGAGATGTACAGGATGATATGTACATAACTGACGCGTAAATCTTACCGCTTTCGACAGTGTATTCTGTTTTGAGTTCAGTGTTAACGTCGTACATAATTCACTCTTACTTTCGATAAGAGATTTCCTTGTGCGCATACGTCTTATTCCTATGATCGTGGCAGGTGTAAATGGTAAAATTTGCTTGAACAAAATCCGTATTTCGTTATTTATCGGCCAGGAAGACTCTCGAAGATTTGACTACCTTGTGTTTGTCAGAAGAATAATCATGGCTACCTTTACACAGCTTAATGTTATTGACTGTCGGTTACATAAGTTGGTGGTATGTATAGCATGAAGCATTTTACCTTTCGGCAGGCCGTCATTTACCTCCAGCGACCCTACTTAACATGATCGAACAGAGACAAGTTAATGCTAGTCTAGTCCATTCTCAAGCTATTTTATTAGTCTGGGTACAGTTAACCAAAGATCCTGTGTTTGTTAATACATGGTTTTTCACCACAGGGCGGGTTACATGTGACACACTGCACCTTATGTAGCGCACAATCGGCCCTGAGGAAAAGCTTGTTCTTGGAGGTACTTTATCGTCAGTGGTGGAGGCAGGATCGTGCTGAGGCAAGAAACATCAGTGCGACTTATTCATAAGTTACCATTTTGCTAGACGATAGGTTGAGAAAAGTGCATAAGGTAAGTCAGACAATTAAGTTTTTCTGGTAGTAATTTACCACTTTTGAGTCGCTTCTAGCTACCGGGTTTTCACAGTCATTTCAAGTTTTTTTCCACGATCTGTGGTTTTCTTTCTTGCTTATGCCAAGTTATATCCAAATCTCTATTTCTATTGCACCAAATGATGCGCAGAGGCCCACCACTGATCAATGGTCAAGCTTTCCGACTCTTAGGACCGGTAAATTTCAACCCGTCTTCACTGCTACAAAGACACAGATACACCGCCAGCCCGAGAAGAGTTTTTCTAGTTCATATATCTCTGCTTTGGCGTACTATACAACTTCGTCATTATGCTTCTCCTTGCTGGGTGTTTAATTAGTCCGTGTTTCAAGTAGAACTGCTCCTAGGTACTCTTCTAGGTCTTAGCTGGTCTCTTAGATGTCCTTCTGAAAATTTAGGAAACACGTTTAACCAGTTCACTGTAGCAAAGATATCCGGCTAAGATTGCATTCTCGGTTCCTGAACAGCCATCAGGTATAATGTTGATCACTTGGAACTAGAGCTCACATGCTTGGTTTGAGTCAAACCACTTTCTTTTGCTATTTTGTTCATCAGAAACTCGTGTCCATCACCACTCTTTCAAGTTAACATAAAATCCTCTTTCTCTTGGATGTGTCCGGGTACAAAAACTTTCACAGCTTCTTGCGGTCGGAGTTTAGTGGCCCGTCCAGAATCTATGAGAGAAACTGGAAATTTTATACCGAGACCTTACGGCGATCAGGTTTCATTTTTGTGATCAAATTTAGTTGAATGCATGTTTTGATCAATTTACCACAAGCGTGACACACTTGATTGGAATGAGACGGCTTTTGCAACATAAAAGACCAATTCCATTTTCAGCAAGGAATTGACAAACAGGTGAAATAGAGTTGTCTTTTGTGCCGTACCATGTGGCAAGTGAATAAAATCAAGCTTATTTATTCTGAAACCATTATGTGCACACTGCGTACAGATTGACTGTCAACTATACTGCTATTGGATGTAGAGTAATTTTGTATTTACGACAACATCACGTACAGTAAATGTTTTATTTCAAATTAACGTTTCAGCTCAGATTACTCGTTACATCAAAACAAACACTCTATCTTTATAACTGAGTCTCATGTGTATACGTAATGCACTACTCATATGACTCATGTGGTTCGTTAAACCCTTAGAATTAGGTAGAAAGATGTGAGAACTTCAAATTCGCAGCGCCATTTCAGACGACGGCTGAGTGACAGGCAAAACGTCAACAGGTTATGCTTTCAGTAGTTGTTTTATTTCTTTAATTTCTCAGACGCCCTGTGGCTTGAATCCACAATTGGAAACGGATTATTACATTGTTGGTCTGACAATGTACCCCGAGCTATTTTGTCAAACGATGGGAAGCTAAACGTTGTTCAAGCGATCGTGTGAACAAAAAACGAACTTTCTGCATGAAAATAGTGCAGAAAATGATCTATCCAAAAACTGACAATACGGTTGTTATTGTTGTACAACAGTAACCAAGAATGTGCAGCCATTGAGTTTGTTATACTTATCAATCGTAAGTTACATTATCGTGATGAAGAATGAACTAATTGAAACCTCCTTAAAGAAGTTCGTCCAGACAGCCCAAGACCTGTCATGTAGGTTCAGTGAGCAGTATTACACCCAAGTGAGAAGTTCAGTATCCCAACCTCAATGATGGCTTTTTCGTAAAGGTTTCGGTGTACCTCATTCAGAAATCTGCCTGGTT
Organism: Opisthorchis felineus; assembly: GCA_004794785.1. Classification (NCBI taxonomy): domain Eukaryota; kingdom Metazoa; phylum Platyhelminthes; class Trematoda; order Opisthorchiida; family Opisthorchiidae; genus Opisthorchis; species Opisthorchis felineus. The sequence goes on from SJOL01007263.1 coordinate 100,387, forward strand.
TTTTGTTGTCTATGTGCTGCTTGCTGATACTATACTGATTTTACTTTGACCGCGAAGACGTATGAGAAGCGGCAGCACCCATGCATCTCGTATCTTGCTTAAAGCTCACCCATCGGTCACTTCTTCGACTTCATCATGTGGACTACTTGTTACGGATATGCTGAGTGTCTCGTTCTAAAAACCTGGAAATCAGGTCACTAAGCCGTCTAATAAACCCTTTGAAGTGATCACAAGGAGTCGGAAAACAAACTGGAAATAAAACTACATTTCCCAAGATTTTGACTCCGTCTTGGAATTTTTATCAAGTAAATGAAGTTTTGTTTCTTTTAAACAAGCTATACCAGACAGATATAGAAATAAACGCCAGAAATGACGTGAAAAAACTGGAGAGTCTAAAGTATCCTGTTGTGTGGAGTGGGTTGGTTGTGCGCAAACCAGTAGACGAGTTTTGAAAGACAAATTGTTGGAGAGGGATTGGGCAGGGAATGGATATGTCGCATAGTGCCTGCTATGGGATGTGGTAATTAGTGCACCGAAATACGTGGATTACCAATCCGTGTTTGGCAGATTTCATAAATTCGTCTTTTGAGGGGGGGGGGCGATTTGATCAGATGTAAAAACCTCAGGCATAAAGGTCCTACTGAAACTCACCAGGTGGGCGTACAGGGATTAACACTTATATATTATCCTTCCAACGTGAGCATGGTTTTTGGTAACGTGTTGAAATATTGGTAGCTCGGGTGAGTTTATTGGTTGTTGATCGGGTGGCTGTTGATATGTTCGCCGAGCTTGACAACTGGCTTGCAAACGTTTCGTTCGCACTGATGATGTCTCATCGTATGGTGACGAAACGTTTGCAAGCCAATTGCCAAGCTCGGCGAACAGATCAACAGCCACCTGATCAACAACCAGTGAGCATGGTTTTTCAAAATGTCAAGAGTCCCGGTTCGTCGGATAGGTTCACGACGTCTATTGTACTGACACCTGGTGACGCCTGTGTTTTAAGAGTCTCCTTGTATTTAGTATCTGGCTCATACAGAGTGGAAACGCTACCGAACAGACAAAATTCACCTGGATCTCTCGTTTATAATTTTTGTTGAAGCTCTGCTCGGCAACAAAATAATGTGCAAATGAACGTTTATTGCAACATACGTACAGTTCAGTTTTTAAAAACAATACGACCGAGGCATCCGAAGACTAGGTCTACCTAATGAGTCCCAGTTGGGACGAAAGCGATGGTGGACTACCCAGCGTTTCTAATCTTACGAAGAATATTCAAGCGCGGTTTATTATTATTATGCGTAGTTTATTCACACACCTGTGACGTGTGTTTCTTGGAAATTTCGATGGTCTATCGGAACTGCGTCCAACGTATTTGTAAATATCTGGTCCACCAATGGCCCAGATATTTCAACAGACATCTAATATAAAAATCTGCTTTTTTAAGTGCTATATGAAAACCTCCAAAATGTGTTAATGTGATGTGGGATGCAGAAAACGCCTTGGGTTTTTAATCCTCTATTTTTAATTACAAATATCGTCAATCAAGGCCGGGATATTGCGGTATATTTTCTTGGTTAAACACTACTCCTGAGGTTGTTGGAAACTCTTCAACAGCCCCTGCGCGGTTTTGCGCGTCTCAGAGCCTACCTGCTGAGCCCGAAGAATAAAAAAACTGCCATGCTTTGACGAAGGGTGTTTAGCAAACTTATGAACAGTGTTTCTTCAAGAAAACATACCGCAACATACAGGATGCCGTACCTACTAAACCATAAAGCGGTTTTGTGCAGCACATTTAGTCGGAGAACATCATAAATAAGGGATTCATCTGGGGTTCTGCTGAGTCTCCGGTAAAAGACGGATTGTTATGCCCATACATATTAACATCCAATGAGGCTGTTTAATATCGTACAGACATAAACTGACTGAAGACATGATAGATTCATTTTGTTGCAGGCATTCCCAGAACGTCTTATGCTTCTCCAAGTAACACTAGCTTATAATCGTCCAATAACTGATTTGATTCTTCCGTATTTCTAAGTAAATACATGGTCTTTCTCGGCAGTGTTTTATTCGCATAACCACATACCACTTGACTGAAGATAGTAGGATGGGGTATCTTTCTTACGGATTGGCTACTGATGGCTGTGAAATCCATGTAGCTCAAGTCAGTTCTTGAGTTGGCTCCCTTCACCTGCAGAACAGCGCCCGAAATGTTGATTTTTCCAATATGAACTTAAAAGGAGCAATTTTAACCCTCCATATTTGGGTTTATAACGACCTGTTTATCCAGAAGAGCCTTGCGGTTTTTTACCATTGACGACTTCTTTCTCCAAAAACCATTTTGTGCATCTGACATTTTATCATTTGCAGCAGATGCGCACTGTCTTATTTTAATGAACCGGTTTTTTCATTTGGATCTTTAACCTTCCATCGGAAGGACGGTCTATTTGTAGACTTTACTTTTTACGGTCACCTATTTGCGTGGTTGTTGGTGAGATTAATAACGGCAAAGGTTCTTTCGCTGTCATCCTTCACCTCAGAAGGACGGCGTGTTGTTTAAACCTCGTGTACTGAGCGAGTGCGTCTTTTCACAAAGGTGTTGGTGGTGAACCACGCACATTTACACGAAAAAAGTGTTGATTCTTGGTTGAAAAGGTAAGCAGCTGCAGCGGGAACGTCTGATATGACTTGCGGGTGACTAAGGTGGCTTGTTAGTTATCGTTTCAAAAAACGTACAGACCTTCAGGTTAATGCCAGATGTTTCGGATTTTACTGTGTGCCAATGGCCTCTATTTCAATGAAACACTTGTTTCTCTTGGTGAAGCAGCTCGTAACATTCAAGTGGTTAAGGATGTATCCAACATCCCCTAAAAATGCATGCAAATCATTCTCCAGTGTTGCTGTCCGTCGCATAGGAGGTTTAGCTTAATCAGCTGTCTTACTGCATGTTTTATGATAACTTACCACGCCTAAAAATTCGTGTTATTGAGGATACAAATAGTTAGCCTCTTCGAATGTATACTAGCCAGAAATCAGAAAGGCGTGAAACGTCTTCCATGTTTTTTTACGCCAAGTAAAAACGGATTTTTACGACTTTGCCACACAGCAAACCTGAGGTAGTGCAATACGTATTAAAAGCTAAAGAAACATTGAGAAGCTCAAACCTGACGAAGATCACACAGTTCGCTTTTTATTTGCAAATTTCGTGCGACCATATAGAGACGTGTGTACTTCTACGTAGATCTGTTGCGAAACGCGTTGGACATACTTCACGTAAATTAAGGGTACTGACATGTTTGTAGTACGAGATTAACTAAACTAAACGGAAGTCCATGTTGTCCACCACTGGTAGCTATTCTAAAGATTTCTGGAAACAGACCTAACAAATCCCTGAACGACTGCGGCGCATGCTTGCATCGTCACTGGCATTGGAACTTCCTCGATATCTTATTACAACAGTATTCGATGTCGGCCAGCTTCTTGTTGGATAATGAGTAGTGTATTCCTATAGCGCATCTGAAAAAAACTACACCACACGTGTTATTTCTGTGTAACAAGTTCTTCAACCATATTCGTTTTGTCTGAGCTTCGGAAGTTGAAGCAATGATGTGGTCTGAAAAATAAGCATCCTATGTTGAATGTTTTTGTCAGTTTGCTCAATTGCTATCAAGTGGCTAAGAAGCATCTTACAGGGATGGATTGGGTATGCGGATAACGTGGTAAGTCCATGCAGAGTGTGGGCCGACTGATGGCCTTGTCAGAATGACCCCGCCAGAAAACCTAACAACCTGGCGCCAGTGGTCGACATTTCGCTCTCCTCATGGCATTTTCCACTGAATTTCATGGGGACACAATTATCTGGTGAGATAACCGGGACCTGACCAGCACCTTACTGTCAGACCATTACGTCCAACGTTTTTACAACCTAAGAGCTATTCTGACCTAAACGTTTCAGTAGCCCGTGTACTGCGATAAAGAAAATTACATGTGTGAGTTTTACAACTACATACTGCCAACCTGAAAAAATGGTTGCCATATTCGACCACATTCAATCTAAGTAGGGTGTTCGTGCAAACAAATGCAAAGACAACGCTTGGGAATTTGTACCGAAAGAATAAAAGCCATGAACTTTTATTTAGTTGCATGAAACAGTTTTGGAAATAGTTTCTTCCACAAATCGACTTTGGATAAAAAGCAGCTTTGTCAGCATAGTACTAAATATTAAATTACCATTAGTTTCACGGTAAGAAAGCATGAAGGTTTCAATGACCCATAGAGCCATATCAAGGGGGCATTTTAGTGTGTGTAAGGCTCTTTTCCGAAAAGCGTATTTTGTCTGACATGACAAAGCCTCAGAGCCTCACAAGCATCCCAATGTTGAACAACCTATAATTCTGACGAGTGGTGCACATCATCTTTAGGCGTGTTTATGTGCTGCTCAGAACAGCCTTTAATAGAACTACCTCTAGTGGAAATCGAAATATCATAGCGAATCTCTTGACAGAGACCGGATTGAATTTATCAGCTGCAACTTATTTAAGGTAATATTGTGCTATATCCGCAATAAAAAAAGCTTACAAACTGATCAACCCGATCACAAAAAGCAAACAATTTGTGGATCCATTTTATCTGTTCTTGCACCTTCCGGCAGTGCTAAACATGTTGTGAGCTTCAGTTACACTTCTTCTTCAATGAGAGGCATGCTTAAAGACCCTACGCAATCATGACTCTGTATTTACTGGCGAAACGCAAGACGAAAGGTAGAACGACCCTTGCATGTTGTAGGTCAAGAATGATCCACTTTGTTTGAGGAACGCCATAATATTTAAAAGAGACAAAATCTCAAAATCCAGAAAATCGGCTAAACTGGATATTTAGGTCTATTTTGCACAATACACTGGGTTGAAACATGCTGACAATGGGATTGATTTGAAGCCTGTCCTAGTGATCGGGTTAAATGGCGAATTTCGAGAAAGTGTTTGCTTCTCTCGCATATTTACAGAGCGACAGGTTACCTGCCTCCAGTCCCTTGTACATTGAGATTGCGGTAATATTCAGTGACTCCGATCACTGCGGCTCCGGTCGTAAAATATGCAAATTCCCGTGAAAGCGGACAAGCCAAATGGCTTTAATAATATTATTAGCATTAGTATATCAATAACGCCGAAAATAATCGTAGGTAGTATTGCAGTTGAAAACAAAACTCAGGATGAGATGGAAATCTGATGTTATGCAGCATGCGGTACGGTTGGAAAGCATACACCGTTCTGATTCCATTCTGCTGGTTAATATAACCTTTCGTTTTGGAAACAAACAGAGTGTAAGATTGTTCTGGTGATTAGGAGACACAGGTATTTGTGAGGATATGTTCCTTCAGAAAGGACGCTGTCCAAAATAATAACGTTCGCAAATAAACACAAATGGAAAATCTTTCTTTGGATTTGTCTTGCTTTAATTGCTTCATCGAACATTTTAGTTGCTACTGGTTAAATAAAGTATTTTGCTGGGGTAGATGGAATTTTGGGTATGTTGTCTTGCATATCATTTACTAAATGCATACACATATTCGCCATCAGATTGTCACTTTTAGCTTCGATAATTACAAGCTAATTTTGCTGTAGACGACGTTTTCGGTTTTACTAAGCGGTCGGTGGTTTAGACTATCTTCCTTACACATCATTGGCTGCTGATCACTGGGAGAACACTCCGGCAACTGGTACAAGTGAAATGAAGTGTAAAATCTGTTGCACGCCTGAGTGCACTTCGGAACATAATGTTATCACGTAATAATTTAGTTATGCGTAGTGAACTGGGAGAAGACAGGGCGAATGAACGGTAAGTTTTTAAGCCTTTTGTTGTCCCCAAGGCTTGGCTTGAGGAATGATGCTGGTATAGTGTTCGAACTGACGGTTGGCTGGCGTCCAATTCCTCTGTCCGCAGTGGCTGGATTCCAGCGCACGGGATATGCTACTAAGCGTGGGTCATTTGAAGCCTACGTAAAACTTGGAGAATGATTCAACTGGATACGCATATGTTGTGGCAACAGTTTTCCCAGATTGGGGTGACAGGAAGTAGTTGCCGATGTGCAAATATTGTAGTATACTCTTCCAGGCTAAGATGATAATAATTTTCGTTGACATGCTTATCTGGTGAGCCATGGAGGAGCTAAACTGGTGATAATATACTAATTACCATTAAAGCCTCGTAGATCTTAATAGTTTCTAGAATCACCTCTGAACTACCGTGAAAGCACCAGCTATTTTTGAGAAGTATGTTTACTCGTATATCTAGTCAGCACTTGCTCAATCCACCGCCATACTACGAAAGGCCTGGTTCAGAAGCCATCGTACTATTGGTTCGCCGCTTGATAATCTATTCCCATCTAAATGGCATAGCAAAAGGAATCCCCAAGGAATCCCCAAAGCAAGTGAGGCGTTCTCGGAGGAATGTGGGGTGACGCTACAGCCATGAGGCAAACTGACTTCTGATCGTGCTTACTATTTCATCATTACACAAATATCTCTGTGTTTGTCTGTCAGTCTTACTCCCTCTAAATTGTATCATCCTTAGGGTCTTGTATGCAGCACACTATTCAGTATCTCACAAAAAGCTTCCGCGTTAACTAACACCTACAGAAGTCCTACTGATCACATTTATTCAGGACAAAAAGTTAATGATAAGAAGGGTCGGCATTCTAGCAGAAACTTGTAAGTAGTTTTCTTCTCATTTGGGGTTTTCGTTCAAATGAGTAAACGTTTCCTGGTGGTAAGCCTACTCAGGAGACTGAAATATATGTATGATATGTGAAACTTCGGGAAGCAGTACACCAAATGGTTTCTTCGGTTTGCTATAATACAGATCGGAGCACTTAAAAATTCACATATCAGTATAGCAAGTTGTCCCCGCGAAGCAGGTTACTGCTGAAGACAAGGACAAGGGCGAAATAATGGTAACCTTGTTGTGCTCGTCACTAAGATGGATACCGGGGGCCATAAGAAAGCTGGTATAGCAAGAATTAGGATGAAAACTTTTTTTGTGCGAAGACAAACATCCGTCTGAAGACTGTATTAGCTGCAAACGATGAGAACAGAGAAGCAGCGTTTGAAATGTTTCGCTTTATTCGACACTGCTTTTGTTTCATCCTAATGTTTGGATTCACCAAACGTTTTAACCAAGTATTTAGTAACAGGAATCGTTACAGGTGCTCACTGTAGTCGAATGGCGGCTGTCATTGAGTAGAGTCACTTGTTACTTCTGACACGTTCAAAGTTAAGTATCCTGTTATCGCGTTTGGTAACTCACGCTAATTAACATCTTTATCTTTTTCAACTCGTGGTAATCAAACAAGGAGTAGTGAGAAATCCCCTAACCTTTAACCTTGATGGATTGGCATCAAAGCATTTGACCCCTTCCGCTTGTTTTGTTGAGAAAATAACTGAACCGAAGACTTCACATTATTTTTAGTCCAGTACTACCGCACAAGTGAAACAGTTGCAAACCCACAGAAAAGGGAGAATCCGGTCTGCTTGGCAGACATACTGAAACCTCACAATCTGATATACTTTAGGGGATTTCAAGTGAAATTCATTCAAACACATTCATTTGCGGTTAAAATTGCCCTTCAAAATTCGAAAAAATGTCCTTCTAAATGACGCATTTGACAACGCATAACAAAAGGGGTTTATCGGTGAGTTCATGTAGCATAGCCAATAGGTCAAATTGTACAAATGATGACTAACACAGCTCCCGTGCGTCTCAAAATCGTCGCAAAATCCCTTAATCATCATAATTATATGATACGGTATCCAACACATCATAAAGGCACCGAGAATAAAACTGATGGTCCTCAGTGCTTTTCGTGCGTGCCTACGATTTTGGGAATCAATACTGTTCATAGACCGTATTTGTGCCCAGCTGGGTCTCATACTTCTCTTACGATATAAACTGGCGCGACGTTTCTGGTCTAGCTGCTTGTCCACCGACTTTTTCGAGTCAGACGATTCTTGAGATTCTTGAGCTTTGTCCACTCTCTTGTGTGCGCCCAGTCGAAACACTTCGGCCGCTGATTTGAGACCAATGCTCATTTTTCTTGAAAGATTTTGCCACCGGATTCTTACCGAAATATCGGAATGTCGTTTAAGCCATTGACTGTGTCCGCTGGGGTTTTCCAAGCGTAAGGCAGGTCTTGTACAGGGACACGGCGCTTCTTTCTGATAACGCATTCTCATCAGATCCCAGAGCCGTCGATACCACGGTGCCTGTTCACAGTAGGTCGAGGAACTATCAGCCGATGTTGACATGGCAGTTATTAGCTCAGCAGTTAGAACCCCTGTCTGATACTGACAATAACATTGGTGGTATGGACTGTGAAACTGATCCGAACTTTCATTCTGTCCAGAACTGCTGAAATCTGAGAAATTGATGAGCTAAAGAAACATAGAAAAAGGAACATCAGAAGTCTGCCACAGTAAAAACTCAACTTCTAAACGCAAGGCATTTTTAGCCAATTTTAAGGGTGTACATGCGTTACACCGAGAGATTTAGTAAATGTCATCAAATACTTTTGCAGTACAGTAGAGACAGATCGTAGATCTGTTGATTGTCATCATCTTAATAATAGGCTAGAAGTTGGTTTTCTGGGACCTCAGGTATTCTGACAGCATCTTAAAGCCACAAAAGCACGCACTCGATAACTATATAGAAAGCCAATAAAGGCGTAGGGTCTCTGGTGAATATGCGATTCCCGACGATCTCATCTAAGCGACCGATTTCGCTCCCTAATGAATCAGTTTAGGTGGGTTTACAGTCGCCAAGTTTCGGCCTCTTCACATCGGCCGCAGTTATGCCACCGGGGAATATGACAAATGCGATGCATTGCATTCAGAGAAAATATTGGCAGTCATAATTTATCTTGAGGTCAGCAGTTTGCGAACGCCCATTGAAATGTCCTGTCGACAGGCCTCAGTAAACATATACTGCAGGGTACGAGTGGATTTTTAAGAATCAGCTGCATCTTTCCTACATATCGGGTAAATTCTAAGCAAAACCTTCAGTAGCTTTTATGCTTTTCATTAGGACCATAGGGTGGTTATGTAGACGGTCTGGCTATTTGTGGTAAATGCTGTTGTGAGGAGAGTGAATAGTTTTCAATAGAGATTTCATTCTCAGTAAAGTCAATCTGTGCTGAAAAGTCGAGAAGCACTTTAAAGCTGTTTCGTCCCAGTTGGAAGCTATCATCAGTGCGCATTCCACGGAACTCGGAGAGTTTCGAACCCGCAACCTTCCGGCCAGAGGTTGAACACAACCATTTGGTCATGAGCAGATGATCAGCAGTTTGATGAGCCCTCAGTTGGATATAACATACCGCCACTTTTCCTTCAATCATGGAAAATACATCAGGTCGTCACGCATTGATTGGCTCCGTGAGTAATGACTCCCAGAAGAAAGTTTCACCCATCTTATGAAATTATTTTTCCTCTGAGCTAATTACTGATGAGTGAAGATATGCGGAGATCTTGTAATTTTCAATAGTGGTTTCATTCTGTCACTGAGACCTAATCTCACTGCCCATTGGTTGCTGGGGTCCAGGCGTACAGCTGTACAGTGTTGTTTGTCAGCATAAACGGGCCTCAATGCGAGGATCAAATGTCTATTTACGATTAGTCGAACGACCTATAACAACAAGAAGAGCCCTCTGAATACACCTTGAGAACGTCCTATATAGAATGCATTGTTACAGTTCCATTAATTATGAGAAATGCTGTCCATTCCTCGGACGGCATGTCTGCTCCTTGACGTATTTCAAACTAAGTACTAGCCAGTCTTGCACTGCGACTGTGCCAATAAGAATCACCAAGGTCTTAGGTACTTAAAAATACTGTTCAAAATACACGGTAAATTACGGCAAAACAGCCTTCCTTGTTTCCAGAAATGGCATTTTACTTTGGCATACAGATTGCGCTTCACCTTGTTATAATATATAGTAATGACGAAAAAGTTCCTCATCGATGCCGTCAAATTACTGATTGCTTACTTGGTAAGGCGAAGTACATTGAATAGAATAGTGCTCTGGGACAGTGTACGATCGGCTTAGTGGATCACAACACTGGTATCCACTCGAGCTGGACTCTGCAATCTGGTAACATTCACAACAAAAGTACGGATCTTTGTCTGCTTTCTTCATTTTGGGATTTTCAACCCAAACTGGTGAATTCGGTTCTTGTTGGGTAGGGAAAAGGTGTTTTGTCATCTGACTGCATTCACTGTCAGAAGCACTAAATACGGGGACGGTTGGCGAGGGGACAAAGACATCAATAGGTTCCTTGGACGAGGATAAATCGGACACGTCTGAGTCGATATCTTCTTGCTCTTTTTCTTTCTGTGGTGCGAAATCTCTGGTATCATTGTTGTCTCCACATAAGTAGATGCATTTGTAAAGAAATGGTTCGTCTTCAAAATTGATGCGTTTCCCCAATACTGTGGCAGAATTGTTGTTGCTTCGGAGTTTGTCAACAGCCTGAGTAGTGTTGAAAGAAAGGTTAATCGGTTCCCTTGGATGATCTGACTTATGGCTACCAGGCCTTGGGAACGGTCGCACATGGTTGCTTTGTGTTGCACCTTCAATAGAAAACATGATCTCACCCAGGCTAGTTTTGCAAGCTGAATTGTTATTCTCACCGCATAGGTCTTGTGTATTTTCTATCGGAGATTTCACCTTAGTCAAATCAAATGGCTCTTCTGTGGTTTTCAGAGGAGAATATCTGAAAGCCAAAATAGCGATACCACTTGGTTACAAGGAATAATAGGAAAACGAATGTGTTAGTTTGATATGAAAACGAAATTGCACTTCCATCATAAGTGACCAGCTAGTCAGCTATGGGACATGAACAGTGAAGTTCTAGTGTATGCATGTATGCGTAGGCAAAGTTTTTTGAGGGACTGACGGCGTGCATCTAGTAAACAGGCCTTGGGGCCACCATCTTATAAAATACATTTACATTTGGTGAAGACTTGAGATAACTAATCTTGCCTTAACACCAAGAAGACGGCAACTCTTACAGAGGCTTACACTACCATGCAGATTATTATTCTAAGGGAACAGTCTGTGTAATGCAGGACGTGAACAGGCTTAGTAGATGAATTAAACAGGGTGCATAAATTCTAGTGAATAAGTAACACGAGTTGAACCTGGATGTCCTGAAGTTGAAGTGGTATTTATTTACTTTAGTGTAAGCGTTTGTGCCGAAATTAAAAACACAGAGTTTAGAGTGCAACAGCCACCAATGTATGAGCGCAAGAATAACTTAAATAATACCAACTTTGTGAAGGCTTGCTAAGAACAACGTGATCATTGTTTTGACAAAAAGCACGTTAAGGCACGCCCCATCTATCTTCTGTATGTATCAATTGGCCCAACAGGCTTATGCTGTGTGGTTGCCCTGGCTTAGCTCGCAAACACCGCCTAGGTGGCTCATGGATGTTACCGCATACAACAGCTATATGATTCGAATGACCCATCTATGCCCACGCCGTTCACCGGACAAATTATCTGAAGGCATCGTATTCCATGAAGTACTTGGATAAATACCGCACTCGAGTGGTTCTTAAGGAAATGACAGCTGGTGGGCACGTAGAATCGAAAGTGGTAAAAACTGAGACCAGTAAACGGACAAACAATCTGACTCCCACAAGAATTCGGATCACTTGACCAGCTCATTCAGAGGGGTTCAGTTGAGTCTCTCGTTAACACCCGAGGGATTTACAAATGAGTGTGTTTCGCCAACCGCATTGCTGATATTCGTGTAGAACATAAGGCTGGTGGCATTTTGAGGACCATTCCTGCCTGAAGATTCCCAAGAAGGATGAAACTAGTTGTGGGCTGCCGAAGAGTTTTCAGTAACAATTGTGAATAGTGTGCCACGTCAGGGAAATGTCGTGCAAAATCTTGAATATAGTGCTAGCTAAAATGTGTGGCGGAATATGTGCGACATATTTGGCTGAAGAATACCATAAACAAGAGCTTCAACCCGGACTCTGGCACAAGCGTATGCGTACGCACGTACTCGTTCAGGCTGTTCGACTAGGCTCATCCACCTGCCCAACACAGATCCTCCCTCCATGGTTCATGATCGGAGCCACGCCTTCTCAAGTTATCAAATAGATGTTACAGTCTGGCCCGTAAGGCTTCTCCTACAATTAGCGGAAGAATTGTGGCCCAGATTCAGTCATCCTCAAACAACAGCTGTAATCCTTTTCTGGCTCAAATAACAAAAACCCGTTTTACCGGAAGTTTTGTTATAATAGGAATGCTTCTAATCTACCGCCAACAGACTCGTACAGATCCACGTTGACGGTCGTCCTTGTATGAAGAAATCATCAGAAGCGACCAAACAGGAGCGATGTTTCCTTGGAAGACAACCATAAATCACTGAAGCAAACTAATTCTAAAACTTCCACTGTTTGCATACCTAAAAGATCCACCCAGAATAAAAAAACACTGAATAAATCGGCAGGCATGAATCAGGATAGCACTAACCAGGGAAACTCAGATAATTGAGATATCTTCATACAGTGTATAAAACAATCCTATGAAACTTGGTTGACAAACGGGTGGGACTCAGTATGCGGGGTAAGTGGAGAAATAATAAGATGATGAGTTCAAGCAGTAACTTAATTTGCCTGATTTTTTCCTCACAAACTGCGTTTCGGTTGCAACTAAAATGACGAACAAGGCTTCCATTTCCCGGTAAACGTTTACTTAACTGGGGAACCATACCCTCAGAAAATAGAATCAGCTAGTTTTGTCGGACAGCCAGGTTGTTTGAATCATTTGGTCTCCTTTGAATCTACTTAGACGAAAACGGGCTTCCGTATTCTGAAGGAAGACATTGCTTCTTCGATGTTCTTAAGTTCAGTACGACCTTCAAGGAATCACTTAAATTTGATATTCGATGGGGGGCGGAAGGTTATATGGTTCTCTAAGTGGCCGGTAACCGCAAACTAAAACCGAAATGAAGTGTGGCATGCAAAAGTCGGAAAATAGGATATTACGAGACCCACTTTATTGCACTCATATGGTTAATAATTATTCTTGCTTTTGTTATTTGCAAATTTGGCATTTTTCACATCTGTACCCCTCTCCCCACTCAGTAATCAGGATGATAAATAAAAGCTCACTACTTGTTCTTATTGAAAACTAAATCCAATCACAGCCTTATTGATTTAATTCTTAGGTAACGCGTTGTGTGAGGTGTTTTTCACATTTCGGCGTCCATTAGTTAATCGGTATCTAGCAAACGAAGAGAGGACTGATTCAAATCGGCGCCGTCTTGAGTGGAAAATATGTAGATGCACCAGACTAGAACCAAACAACCGACAGCAGGAGTTTCCCTATCTGTCTTCTATCACACTGCTGGGTATATTGCTTTTTCATCTAACTGTCGGAAGTTATTCACCGTTATCTTCCACATGGCATCGGAATTCCTACGAATGGCGTCAGTCGCATAGTTTATCTAATAGTTTTTCTGAACCTCGCTCTAAATGGTCATAACTCCAATGGGTCTCTGAGCAGTACAGTTGTTGGCACATCTGCTCTACATCATCAGATTGATTCACGTCTGGCTATGTGTGTCTACACATCGTAAATGGCCCTCTCAGAATAAGAATAGCTGGGAAAGCTAATATACTTCGTAATCATTATATTTCGATACCCAGTAGATATGGCCGCATATCGTCTAAATTTTGTTCAACGGTGAGAGTCAGCTACACAGTTTTTGACGTTGCACGCGCTTGCCCAGTCGTTTATTTTTATTTGGAAACTGCATACTTTTCTTCGGATTGCTCCAGAATGTCTGTAGTGAATTTCTTAAATAGATGTTTACGCTGAGATAAGGCAACTCATTGGCGGAAACAAGGTTACCCAATTACAGATTATAAACAACGGTTAAAACTGAGTAAATTACCAATGGTAAGTGAATTACAGTGGGCCACATATCATTTTTTCATAGGAGATTGAACGTTGCTTTGCGCTGCACTCAAAACGTTTATGTGGGAATGGAAACAAATGAATCAATCTACGCCAGTATTAAAGAAGGACAATAAAATTATCACAATGCTTTGGAGAACTGAGGAGGAGAACCCAAAAGCAACTCCCTAGATTGTTTCTTTAAGCACTCAATGAAGAGCTGTAAACGCCAACCCTAGCACAGCAGCAAGAGTTGTCGTTGGCGCTCTCATCATAATCCATTGCTTGATTCCTGCTTCTTCATCACCGTTACTGACTTTACTACTTATATACATACGTGTACTTTTATATATCAGCACTGATGTCATGCTGTCGATGATGATGATGATGATGATTGTCTACATATCGCATCGTTCTATTTTTTGCATACGTTTAATGTAATAATAATATTGTAAAAAGGAATATCCACATTGACCTTCAAGCCTCTATGTAGTGCGGCTGAGTCGTTCCACTAACAGTGCACTCTAAATCATCATCATTATCAGTGGCAGCAACACTAGATAAGAACACCGGTGCTTCACCACCGTACAACCGTATCAATTAATTAATTCGAAATGAGCCCTACAATAAAAAGAAGAAAAACGGTACAGGCTGAGGGACTCCGGGTTAGCCTTCAACTAAATTCTCCAGCACCTAATCAAAAGACGTGGATGGAAACTGACAGGATGAACTCCACTGACATCTGTTAGCTACCATATCGTCTGATATCTCCAGGTAAGAACAGGGATAGTCACAGCGACCACATCCTCGAAGGGAAACAGCGCTCAAGCTTTCCCCAACATCTTTCAATCCCTTGTGCCATATCAAATTCTTTCCACCACCAGCTTTCCGCTATTGCGAATATGACACGGAAAATGAAACTCTTCCCGGCATGAAAAAAACATGGCTTAGCCATCTTAGCTTTCGATGGATGAATTCTCTGAGCTACGTACCGTCTACTGTCCAGCTGGTTGCAAATTCGCTAGTTCCAGCCGATTCAAGTCGTAGCTCTGAGACGTCGACGGCCAAATAAGTCTCGGATCCAGCAGGCCTCGCAGTCGTACAAAAATATAGTCTCTGTAGCCTGATAAGTACGTCCTTTGAGTCCCATTTAGATATCACTGATGGCACAAGTTAGAAAACGCAATTCCGGCCTTTGAGATTCGTGAGTTGAGTTTGTCTGTCACACTACAGTGAGAGCTAGCACAACTTCCGATATACGGTATACAACTTCCAATGTCACTCCTAGAATTCTTAAAGGAATGTTAGCAGACTGTACCTTCCGCAAACTGACACTGCAACTTGAGAACACAAAGCACGTGCCGAAGTGCTGGATATCCTTGGTCAGCTTTTCTGGTGGTGAGTGCACTTCCTGCTCGTTTTCAGAAGTGAGAACGATGTCGTCTGTATAATCAGGTTTGGCAAGATCCTAGCTTGGATAGATCTAAACACCGGGTTTTAAAAATCTTCCGGTTTTCGAGCCACTGCTTCATTAGTGACGGATGTAAACAAAATTGGAGAAGGCTGACAGTCTTGTCGGACACTAGGGTTTGCAGGAAAGCCTTTACCTACCCGCCACTAAACAAACAACCGGTCAAAAGAATGAAACGCACTCCTAAAGTGAAGAAGTATCATGATTTTAAGGCGCTTAGACACGTATTTCAAAACTGGAAGCGTTTGTAGTTTCGTCATAAAGAGTCATCTTTTGGGATACTCCTCTACAGTGCAGTGAGAACAAAAAGAACGAAATCCGGAAAATGCTGTCTCCAGCACCAGAATCAATTTCCCAGCGCACGTTGTGCCAATGACTGCAACTATGGAAAAAATAACTGACAGAAATGTGCAAATATTACGGTCACGTTATTTTAGAACGAATCGTCGGAAATTGTACTTACTTCTTACAAAGGTGGAAAATTGTAGATCTACACGAAAAGCAAAACATGATGTTCAAATCGCTTGTGAGTAGTAAATCATATTTAACTGCACACGACTTAAGTGGAGGTTTGATTTCGTGGACGGCAGGCATTCGAAAGTATTCTGCATCGTAATAGGAGTCCATGAAATTTAGCCCGCGAAGGTCTTGTGAAATGCGAGGATTTGTATAAGGATCTTCAATTAATAGGCACTTTCGTGATTTAGGGGATCGCCGGAATCAAATGCGAACTTCGTTGCAAAGATAACTGCCACTATAAGTCATGACAACGCAATTCTCGTTCACGTAACTACTTCAAGCCAAAGACATGATCAATGCCACTTAGTGTGACACCCAGTCCCATTCCCGCAAAGCCTATCCATCTAGTGGTCGATCTACATGTGTAAAATACACCTTACCTAGACTGAATGCTGATGCCTCAATGGTGCATATTTTATTATTCGCAAGGTCTTTGGAAATTTTAGGGTGTCTAGTCTAACATTCTGGTTAGCTTCTATCACTGCCAGTCATCTAGGTGAATAGACCCGCGAACAATTGATGACAGTATCTTTATCAAGGACCAAATTTAGGGAAGGAAACCATGAAAAAATGGTTACCGCTTCCTTAAAGAGTGAGATCCTTCCTCTCATAAATATCTCCTTTTATGTCGCGGAATCTTTTCTGTTCGGACAAGATATGAAATATTGTGTTATGAAAGTGTCTCTTGGGACAGAGTTTTCCCTTTGTCGCATGCCTTCCAATAATTTGTATACCAACAAAAAGATAACAAGATAATTATTAAAACTTTTGTCTATTCCCACCGCAGGCCAACTGCTCAATGTAACACTGCATTAGTCTAACAAAGTAAAATCGATATCCACTTCATTTGTACACTTAAATTTTCTGAACCTCTCTTCTTATTCAGCTAAGAACCCACTCTTGATACATCCTGAGCACTTGATTTATTTGTTTAAAACCTCTTGATTTCAATCTCCTCGGACCCTAATGGTGTTTTTCTCTTCTGCCTAAGTATTGTGCCACGTAGCTGAAGAAGTCTGTATTAGACAAAATAAACGACTCTTGAAAATGTTTTTCAGTATCCGGAGATTTAAGGACTATTTGTATTGGGGCCACTCCTAGAGCGAGCCGGCGTTGACGTCCCGCTGCCTCCTCTCCATTCATTTTATATGTCATTCTCCACAACTGGCTTCTTCTTTTGGCCAGCTCCGGTCCACCTCTAATAACGAATGCGGTACGTAAAACGTTGCGGCTGTCCATCTTCCTCAATTCACTTCTCTCCTTGTAAACAAAATAGTGTTACTACGGGTAGAAGACCTCCATCGCTGCTGCTGGATACTTGGAATTTTCATTTGGTTGACTGGTCGATAATTTTTTTATTGCTTCTAATGGGCATAACTGGAGTGACGATGTCTTCGATCAAGCCCTAATAGGGATGATATACTGTCACTAACAGTGATATCTACTGTTTATGCTTCTGTGACATCACGTGCCTACGGACCAGTTTGTACAGCTGGGGGAATTCGGCTGTTGTCAGTCACTCCCTGCTGAAAGGCCGAGATGCGCTGATTAGCTTCTGTGCGCGGATTAAGAATCTTTGGGGCGATTCGTACCCGCAGCCTTCCGTCGTTGGGTGAATAGAATATCATTCGGCTTCAAAAAAGAGTGACCAATTTACGCGTAAGTTACTCTCACTACTGATCAGCCACACATGGTTGAATGTAGTTTGGTGAACTGTTGGAAACTGTTATGGGAAACAGTCTGGATGTGCTAGTCAAATGGTCGTTTGTCGAGCTCCTCAGGTGCGCTTAATGAGTTTTGGAATGAACTATAGGGAATTCGGTCACGTATCAGGTCACTTCTGAAGTTCTTCGAGCGAATCAATGAATCTATACACAAGCAAAACGTTTCAAGCACTCTTCTATATTCGGTCTGCCAACTACTAGGTATGGCCAAATTTCAAACCCAGGCTTGACAACTCGTCAGGTCATCAATCGGTCATTGATGCCACACAATTAGTTTCCATTTGCCTGCCTAGGCTCTTGGGAAGTTGAATTGGTGGTTACGTTTTCACTCTTCTACAAAACACCTACAAGCATCGCCTACAACGTGCAGGCTTGTCGGAAACATTCTATTGGGTATTGATTGATCGGTTGAATATCGTTTGATTTCACTGCTGTACTTTCGACACCCCTGTGACTATAATTGATTCTTCAAAAAAATTGTTTGAGTTCTCTGTGTTAACGCTGCCATGAAACAGTAAATCCGTTCGAATAATAGACCCCCAACACACAAATAGTTGAAAATGCCTAGCTTATTTTTTCGGCGCTGAAAGAATGCATAATATCGAAAGTACAGAAAAAGAAGTAAAGTTCCAGGTCAAGTTAGTTTGATTGCCCCGAAGTGTGGCTAATTACCTCCCTTCGGAGCACTTTGGAATTTTTCTTCACTGCTGGATGGCATCAACAAAATTTATTAGCTTATAGGTTAGCCATGAAACGCGGAATTTGTTTGAGTTCCTTAGATTATGGATTGCAAATTTCTCAAAAGCATCGAGCGCCTTTTTGATTTTGGTTGGTGGATGAAGACCACAAATATCGTCAACGCCATAATCGACTAAGTTGCACCAGTGTTGAACAGTGGCATGTAAATGCCTAACGACCCTGAGTAGAGACACTCCCAGCTAGCTAGCTACTAGCTAGCTAGCGCAAAATGAAAATAGTTGGACAAAATCATCAGAACCGTTTTCCCTATCTTGAGGCTTACCGGATACGGGCATGGACTAGACACGCAAATTTCCACAATCGAAATGTGGTGCTTCACTCGAGATGAAACTTTAGCTTGTAAGGGATATTCCATTCCGCCCGAATTTTTTTTATTTCTAGCAGCGACTTTAATGCAGGTTCCAAAAACCCGAGGAAGAAAAATTGTGATTCCAGAAATAGTCCATCACCAAAAAATCATGTTATTTCTATTGATTTAAGTAGACTAGCTGACATAGGTTTGAGTGAACAAATCCTTTTCAGTGACGCACGACGAGACTCAGAAATGAAGTAGTTGGTTTAAGAGGCCTTCATTTTCATTGATCTCTGGGAGCAATCCAATTTACCAGACTGTGTGGCTACACAGTTTAAAAGCCACAGTAAAGTGAAAAACCTTTGGTGTTGCCAGTGCTGCTGTTTGACATGTGGTGACGAAGGGGTGATCCGATTTGCCCTGTTTTTTTGCAAAGATTAGATTTCGGAATGTGTCACAGGTGCAATAAAGCTTGAAATTATTAAGTTGCTGATGATGCGACGCATTTATAAAAGGAATGTTATCTTTACACAATCGCTAAGATTGATGTCATTGTTATCTGGCGAGTAGCTTGGAACCAGGTCATCTTGACTGACAAGTGAGAAAGCTGGCTGTCATTAAACGGAAGCACCATCATCTCGCATACAGGGTTGCTCAAAGTCTAAATATCCACTCCCGTCTAACGTAATTTTTAAAACCACAAGTAGGCTAATTCGGATAGTGCAAAAGTCATCTGGACGATTCCTATTCGTTACTGCTCTCAGAATGATTTAGCTCATCGAATAGTCCATCAACAATCCACATTTTTGTGGAAATCCGAATCAAGACGAGGTGCAGCTGTAAATGACTCCGAAGTTAAATGATACCGATTTCCACTTGGTGAGTACTAAATTCAATCTCCGTTCTTGATGAGGGTGGTAGAGGTTAAACCTGGGTGTTCACTGTCCGAAAGTTCACACACTAGAATACTGTTTGCCGAGAGGAATTTCAGTTATAATCTGTCCTGTTAATTGTTAAGACATTAATTCGCCTCCGTCTGGCTGGTGACTATGAGAGTCTAAATGCACTTTTGTCGGGAGAGTACCAGTATACGCACGACATACAGTCGTGATAAAAGTTCGACCACCTGGTGGTGGGCTGTCAAGTTTTGACAGGGAACTGGTTTTTACCCACTACATCTCGATAGGTGGGCACTGTCGTAAGCCGTGTCACGCGTTCATTCTCACGGATGTACCAGTAAGTTGATAACTATTCTATTCAATTCAAACCACAATGTTGATGGGGAAACAGGTAGTGTTCGTGTTCTATCTCATTAATTTTAAAACAGAACAAAACAGGACAAATTCATTCTTCTGAAGGTTATTAATTAAAATAATCGCAGACATATTATCAGACAGATTTATGGGCACTTCCGAAACACCTGTAAGGAGAATATCATTGTGTCGACTTCGTCATCAGTATTGCATTTAGAAAGCCTAGAACTCAGAGTACCGTCCGAAAAAAGAGGCGCATCTCTAACTCAGAATATCTTTGTGATTATCAAACGTAAGACTTTATAGTAAGGATGCTTTGTTCAAAACACGATGAGTCGGTCGCTTATTGGAATGCATAGGAAAAACTGCATGACGAATTTTGAGCTTTTATGTGGTGTTTAAAGAAGAGTACAAACTCGGCCAATGAGCAAAACAAGACTAAGTAACTGATACAAGCTGGCTCACATCGAGTTATCTAATCTGAGTCTAAGTGCTACTAAGTAGTTTCACGCTGGCGGTTTCAGAAATGCGCCCTAGAATAAAACAACTCAGTTTCAGAGAGCATCTTTTTGCGATGCCCATTTTTCCCTGGTCCCTGAAAACAGACCAGAACTCGATTTACCTTTCAGGAATACTTTCTAATTTGAGTGGGTCAAGTATATTATAGTCACCTGGTTCCTTGTAAAACGGCGCCCATATCAGTCAAATAAACTCATTCATACCACATGCAGTGAAATGTTTTACTTTGTGCCCCATAATTGATGATTGTAAAAAGCAAAAAAATAAACGTCGTGGTTTCGCCGGACCCTGATTTTTATTTTAAGTGCTTGACTAAACCAAACCTGACGTTTGTGCCAAGCGAGACACGCTATCCCTGTAATGTTGCACAAAGTAGCCGGATCTGTCTGCAGAGGACTATCTCCAAGTCAAGATCCCTCAAAAAAAGTTCATGATTAGATAAGGGTTTGGATATCTGTGTGTGATTCAATCGCATAGAACTTTTAAACTGGTTTTGCTACACCACAGAAAGGTTTGACATGCATAGAATATCAGATCAGCTTACAATAATTATCAAAAGCTTACATTTTATTCAAAGAGACATTCTGAATTCTCCGTGCTTAATTTTAATTAACCGACCTTTGGCGGCCAAACTGGTCTTCGAGCTCGGTTATATTTTTTCATATTCTGTTATACTTTCTCTAAGTGGCACAGACAGAGTAGTGCGCCGAAATTGACTAGTAAGTCCTGCTCACTTCGCCAACGCTCACCGAATCTCTGTGGAACCCATTGCCAACATTTTTGTTCCAGCATGTTCATCAACTGGTTCCAATCAGGTATACTTTAGTCATTAATCAGTATAAATCTGTAGAAAGATGTCATCCATTTGGGTTCTTTGTATTACCGCGTTGGATGATTGGCTATTAGGAGGATGTTTAAAACAAAATCAGGGATAACGGTAGCAGACAGAACTCTGACAGAAAAAAATAAGAGGCTTTTTCAATCTTTATGAGCTCTACCTTGTAATTTAAAAACACTGCAGGAACGAAGCGATTCACACACACAAAAAAACAGATGCTCGTGGCCTCATTTGGAGAGTTTCATCACACCATGACAACGAAATAACACTCTAAACCAGGTGACAAAGATATGCAGAAATACTACTGACCAGAGCGAAACGCCTAGGCGAATCAGCAAAAGGGCATGTGCCGATGCGAAGGTGGAAATTCAGAACATGTCCACTAAAGTAACTGTTACTAGTCAAGTAGTACACTTTCGGAAATAAACAACCTCCATTTTGGCAGAAAGAACTTTACTGTTTAATATTTGGTGCACCTGTATGTAAATTTCAATAAATTCCGACAGTTACAAAGCGAGCGGATCACAGATGCTAACGTTTTTAGCAGAACGGAGCATCAGATTAACAGTTCAAGACGCTGATCTTCGTGACATGTTGCACATTTGCAGAAGGGTCTGATATGAGGACAAGGATTACAGCCAAAATGCGTTCCTCTACAAACGATTTTTCGATGCCTTCTACTTCATGAACATAGCAGACGTCTACTTCATCGTGTTGTCTTGTGCAGCGCATGATGCATTCGGTGATCGATTTCTGCGTTTTCGTCACCCACCAAATGACTGTAGTTAATGGCAGGTACGGTTGTATACTTTTCGATTTGAAGTCACATGCGTTAGAAATGCGCTAATCCGGGTCATCAAGGAAGCTTTTATAAGGTTCCTGCTGGACGTCAAATTCTGTTTTTGCCATGAATGTGGAATCCGTTTGGAAGCGAGTAACCAGAGAATCGTGCGATAATGTTACGCATCGGTTCACCTGTAGACATTACCTCCTACTTTGCATAAACTTCTGCTGGCAACCATCCTGAAAATCACCTATCCGAAATGCTCGGAACTTGTGTAGTCAATTACTACCCTCCATAAGTGAGTTTAGTTGAAGCTTGCAACCCTCAGCTTGCAATTGTGGAGTAGATGCAAAAGCTAAACTTTCCGGATGTATGCACTGACATCCTTCTGACAGATTTGGGTTTGGTACCACCTTTCACATTTGTTTTGTGTCAAACCGTGACATTTCAAAGATACTACACAAGTTGTTACGTACTTGACATCCATGTACTTCGGCGAATTTACTGAGGAGCTTGACCCTTTGGGGGAAATAAAAGTACGCCCTATTCTTGATTAGGTATTTTCCAAAAGGTACCGGTGCAGAGGCCAATGAATTAAGCCGAGTAAAATGCGATTGCGTCATCAGTCGTGTTGCTTACTCATCACGGGCTGGACTAACCTTTTTTTCAGGAAAAACCTCATGTTGATCAACCATTTCTATTGGCCTTAGCGAACCACCGGAGAATACTCCTATTCTTTCCCAGTAATAAAAAGTTTATTTGCCAAACCTAACGGTTGAACCTGTATTAAAAGACGGACATTTCTCGTAAACGTATAAAAGTCCCTTTGGAAGAAATGCCCAAAAGGCCTCTCGCAATAAATAACCACCATTGTCTCCACTGCTGTGACCGATTGCCGTTTGGTTTGAATTGCACTTCAGCTATATTCCAGTGATCCATGGATACAAAGTTTACAGTATTATACTTTGTCATGGCCTACCCAGATGATACCCACCACGGTGAGTGCCAGTCCGGATGAAATCTATGCATATTTGCTACAGATAGTTGCATACGGCATATGGCTTCCGCGTTTGAACTCAGTAGTGCACACACAGTACCCTCGGTATCATCCGCCTAGGCTGTTTGACAGAAACGGATTTCTTCATTTAAATCGGAGCCTTTACAACAAACACGTAAGCGCATCAGCCATAAATGTAATACCAACCGGGTCAAGTGGAGATTGAGTGTTTCAAGTTTCCTTGACATTCGTCTGAATAAAACAATTTGCAAACCAATCCGGTTAATCGCGTTCTTTCATCGCTGCGCTCCACGTTTAAAGTTTAAAAGCATAATAGACTAACACTCCTGTTACGAAGAAATAACTCCGTTAGGAGAATCGAAATGTGTAGCGTAGGTCCACTGGTGTTTGTCAGTGAGCATCTTTCGGAAGCTTCATCCCATTGTGCAGGCAATAAGCTCAAGCTAAATTCGAATATCAACAAGCTGCAAGTAATCTACCCAAAAAGGGCTCACAAGTTGCACAATCCTCCCGTTTGACAGGCTATTACTCGAGACACCATTCAACACGCGACTACGTGCTACGAACTGCACGGATGCGCAGCGCCCTGTCTTGTCCATGTGTAAGCTAATTACTCTACCGACCAGCCACACATAGATTAATGAAATTGTGCACAACTGCCTGGAGTGTCGCGGATAAGCATTTCTCTAGGGTTTTGAAAGCATACACTTCTGATAATTCCATTGGTGATTAGATATCTTTGTAGTGTTTCCCGGCTTTTCACCAGATTGCTTTTTTCTTGCAGAAAGAAGGCTATTTGAAGCCCCGAGTGTGAGGTGATATTGGTACATTCTCCGAAAAATTGGTTACTCAAACACTTTTACTTTTTGTCCAGCTTGCTGCAGGCGGTGTGAGATGAAATGCCACCGAAAGTATATGGTGGTCTGCCGGAACTATTATAGACCATCCACAGGCGGCTATAGCCATTTTCAGTTGTGATGAGCGGTTTGGTTAGCAAAAATTCTGGATAGTACGGTAATATCCATTTGAACTTTTCTACTGCCAAGGTCAGCAGTCCTGAGAAACGCGTACAGAAGATGTGCCCCGTGTGACCTTTCTAAACGGACACTATATGTTTACAGCCCAGTAGTAATATGACCATTCATGGAAAACACTCGAGTGAGAATCACAAAAATAATTACACCACATGGCGAAAATTGTGGGTAACCAGAGCTGACACCAGATTGAATGGAACTTTATGTCCAAAATTATTTTCCCTATGTATCCTTCAGTATCTTGTATCCTCGTCGAAAGCCAGAGAATATTTAAAAAAGGAGGAAACTGTGCGCAGCAAGGACCTTTTCACGAAATATACTTTACGTTGAGTCTCCGTTTTATCACCGTAATACATTGTCTAGTTGAGCGGCATATTGATGAGTTTGCTTGTTTTCGAACTGTGTGAGCTTACAATATTAATACCAAAATGAACTGTAAGGGGTGAGTGGTTTTGAAGATTTCGGCGCTCATGTAAGTCTCGAAGTTTGACTTTTCTTTTGTTACTTAATCAGAGGCTTTTCAACTTTTTTCATCTGTTGTACTAAACAGGTGAAAATCCATTCATTGATTGTTCGCTACATGCTTGTCAGACTCGTCAACGTAGTATCTTGTCACTTGTATGTGTGGTGTATCGTACTTCGGAGAGACGACTAGACGCCCCTTTAGGTGACTTCCTGAATATCTTCCAACTTTATTACGCAAAGAAGAGCGGATGGTACGGAACAGATCGTCCGAAGCAAATTTCATTGACAACGGAAGCCACCGTGGCTCGAGTTTTGAAAATGAACAAAGAACAAACACATTTCGTCGTTTCTTCATTAGTACTTCTTCCGTTCAGCTGTTTACGTGGTGCTGGTCCCATCCGGCTGTTTGTTCCTATTTCCGTTCATATCATTTTGGACTAAGCCCCTATGCAATCGCTAAATATATCACGATGACTTTGCATACATATTTCTCAGAGATGACTTTCGGAAGGTAATTCCTTCTATTTTCACAATCCTAATGTACTTGTTTTCGGATTGAAAAACTAAGTGTTTATCAGGCTACTGTTTAGTACCTTCAAACTGCTACGGGAAATATAGTTACGTGAGTTTCTGTGGTACCGGAATCTGTCACTCGATTACGGAGATAGTATCACGACGGAAAGTTTCATCGTAGGACACAGCCATAGATAAAACGAAATGTGGAAGTAAGTTTGATTCCGGTTGGTTTAGAACGATCTCCGTTAGAATTTATGTAAGATCTGTATAACAATAAGACATTTTGCGCAGTCAGAAACCGAGCTGAGATGGAACGTAAAGGTGAAAATGTACCGTTGCTACAGGCATTTCTCATTAAGACTTCGGTGAACGTCTTCCTAAAAATGTTCGGTGTTAATACATTATTTAAGGGTTTTGTCACGAATGTTTACTAGTATTCTAGGACTGAACTCAAGGTGTCTGTTTGATTAAGTGTGGCAATAAATTTTATCTAATGCATATGTATACTTTTACGGGGATATTAGTCAAAAAGGGATGATATCTTTCGGCTGGAAATTTTTCGCTCTAGTTACACAAATTACATTGCATATCGTACTGCACATATGCTTATACACAGCGTTTGAGGCGACAGGTGTGTTTCACTGTACTCACAGTGATTCCTGGTCTTTAAAATTAGTGGACTTGTGCTTCGGATTACGTCAAAGAATATAGCTAAATATTCTGTCGTACATGTCATCTTACAGCTGTGGTGAAACTTACACAGGCGGAAGGAATCAGGGTATTTTCAGTAGGTTTCTGAGGGTCTGCCGAAAAATTTGCTACGGATCATGCAGATCGCAGATTGTAGTATATTAACAGCGGCAAGTAAGTGGGATTGCGTGACACAGATATGGAAAGGTCGTATAGTTGGCCCTTCTCAACTCTTCACGATTTTACTGCGCAGTCCAAACCCGAAACTGTTTACTTTTTTGAAGTAGTGTCCAATGCAACACAACAACCAACACTGTGCATACATAATTACTGATGCAGACCATCCGCTTCTCCTGGAGCTCAACCCATCTCAACTTTTTATCATGAACCCTCAAATGACTGTGAATGCTCAATAATTTCATCCAAGCCATTTGCCGTCTAATGCCTATGACCAAGTACAGTTAAGTTGAATGTAATCTGTATGGAACCGGTTCCCTTGTTTTTTGGCTTGAACACTGACAGCACAGTACGAACGTTTTGTAGCTTGGCTTAGCAAACCATTGGTGTAGAACAGGCCAAGCAGGAGCCCAAACTTTTTGAAGTTTCTCAGTTCCCGTATAAAAGTTAGTACGGTGCAAAGGATGTAACGTGGAATTTCAATAATGCAAATAATAATGATCATAAAAATCATTTCCCGGGAAAACCGATTTGCATTTATCCTCTACTGATGGAAGTTGTGCAATTGACGTTTTGGAAAATGGCGCACAAGAATACAAGAGTGGTGGAAAAGACATTCACGCACTTGGATACGGGCGCACATAATGGATGTCTGACTGTCGAAATGCTAGATATCATCAGCCGTTTCGTGTGGCGTTTCTCTGAATACCTGACAGTGACAAGTAGACGGAGAGGAGAAGACAATCAATTACTCCTTTTTCACAACTTATTAATTGTACAGTCTGATGGTTATCACCTCTCTGGTTGCCAACAACTCCCACAAAGCTTTGTGTTCGATGTATCAATCAATTAGTCCCACGGGCGTTGGAGACGAAATATAATCCCGCACTACTACTAAAGGCAACGCTTGGATTAGGAAATTTCTACAAGTTGGTTTACTAAGTTTGTGGTGGAATACCATGTTTCTAGGAACTCCCTTGCTAGTCTCTTAATCCCAAAATTTTGTACCTATCCTATACTTTGGACAACTGAACTTTAGTTAATAATACTGTTTTAGTTTGCTTTCCACTGATCTGTGAGCAATACTTGTCGGTTCAGAAGCTAGATCGTATGATCTTCCTTTATATATCTTATGAGACCAGCAAAAGATATCATCAGTGCCTTCCGGGTAGAAAA
The DNA here is from genome assembly GCA_004794785.1 of Opisthorchis felineus. Lineage (NCBI taxonomy): Eukaryota > Metazoa > Platyhelminthes > Trematoda > Opisthorchiida > Opisthorchiidae > Opisthorchis > Opisthorchis felineus. Next base: position 127,588 of record SJOL01007263.1, read on the forward strand.
GTAATTTTTCGACAGTAATTCACAACTCGCCGAAGTCTAAATCATTTCGTGAATGCTTTTTATCATAAATTTGTCCACACTTAACTCCGTGCTAGTAACGAAAATCTACACTGTGTCTGCCTAAAACAAATGTTTTAAAGAGGCCCTAACTACTCGCCTACTACTATCTTTCTCATGTAATTTATAGGCATAAAACTCAGGTGCTTGCAAATGGACGACATAGGTTTTTGTGAATATCATACTGTGTATGAATTAGGTGCCAAAACGTTTAATTTAGCATTGTCCCTTGCATTTTTGCGAGTGCTCTGGGGAGCATCAGTTAGGCCTCCAAATCAACTATGCTTCGATCAGAGGTGTGAATTAGTGACCAAACGAATTGTGTTTACAATGACTTACATGGAATCATTGTCGAAATTTAACTCGCTTGGTGTGGCTGCATTAATTGCGTTCACTGTCGGAGCAGTACAGTTCTGTTCCATACGGTGTAAATCCCCAGTGTTGTTGAATATGTCTTCCGGTGCTTCCTTAAAACCGCTGTCGTTCACCCCTGCCGAACTGGCCATCCCTATTTTTGATGGTTGAGTGGCGTGTTCAGTGTTGTCCTCATGTTGATGTTCTGCTTCCGTCAATTCCGCCCCAAAAGACTTGAAAAGCGCGGCAAGTTTTTCACTCGTTCCTTGTGATTTTCTCTCAAGCCGACGAGCTACCTGATATATACCAACGTACAAACTACACATCACAATCAATGTGGTCCAAAAATAGCCGATGATAAGGGTCGTATTGAAAATAGGATAATAGGTGAACGATACATCACATTTTCCTTCGGGTCTTGGAGGTTCGGAAGTGAGTTGTTTCCAGCCCATGATCACCGGTGTAAATAAACCTGCCGGAAATAGCCAGCTGACGCAAATCATCCAGCGGACCTAATGAAAGGAAACACAAAAGGAAAGGAAGACCTGAAGGAAAATAATCTTGACTGTAGGCGGCGTTAAATGAGTGCAGACTGAAATATCACAAATGAAGTATATGCGGTATGCTTGAATCACTGAACACAAACTTAGAGTCGGCAAGAAAGCAGCCCACTCGGTTGACTGTATTGGTCAACCTTTTATTAGCCTGAATGATTGGGTGAACAACGGGGCGGTAGAAGGAAGGAGTCAAACACGCCAACAAACGGCCCACTAAAAATGCACCATCACTCCTGTTTTATAGAAAAGCGAGAGAGCTGACTTCACAACAAGCTTTTCTTTGCAAAGTCACAACGAAATTGCGGCATTCATCTTGTGACGCACTTGTGAGCCCTGAGCTTGAAATACGCAAGTGGCCTCTGCAGAGTGGTCGAGTGTGAGACCATTATTCGTGCGCTTGGTTGGATTCAGATTAACAGGAACTTTTTGCGGCCAAGAGTAGACGGAAAGGATATCTATGTGAAACATTCCCGAATCGACAGCCAGATAAGAGACCATTACAATGGCAGTATTATCGGCACAGTTTATTGGGATAGTGGAGGAAAGCGTTAGACAACTACAGTAAGCGATCAACTGTTTGGTTAGCCTCGGGTGGGCTTTTGACAACTTTTAAAAGTGGTTGCTTTTCTCTTGACGTGTATTTGTACCCGTGTATTTTTAAACAATTGGATTGCACAAACTGTTTTGCTCCCTTAAACAGCAATACTTGTGTGCTTTATATCAAGCACAAATACAGCAGGGTGTTATCCATCCTAAATATATACGTTCAATGTCAATGAGTGTGCAATAGTTGAATGAAAATATTTCAACGCAAATCGCATAGAAGCCTTATTTAGTCCAAATTTTTGAAACATCCTGGGACGCGAGAATAATTTACGTGCTTGTACATAAGATACATGTAGTCGGTTTATAAAAAAAATTCTGGTAAGGTTTCAAAACAAAGAAATAATTCTAAAGATGTCTGACGTTTTGGAGACTAGGACGATTACTTGATCCCCATTGCTGCGGCAGTTTAACGCGCATGTTTTGTGAGGTACGCAAACAACAGACCACGTATTACAATGCAAATAAACGTCCTCGTAAAATGTGATACCTACTATAGTCATCAGTTTCCAACCTTTACCCAAAGTTTTTTCGCTTCCTCCAAAAAACCTCACCCGTTTATGTGGCTTTAACATTAAACAAGAAATGTAAAACGGATTATTTTTAACTTCTTGGGTCCAAAGCTGTTTAAGCAACTTTTCCGCAAACACATTCTTGACAGATAAGCCGCATCTATACGCATCCGGCAACATTTAAGTGAAGCGTTGTGACAACCATTTTGACAGAATCCTCGTGTTTTTCTTTTAGTGGCTTCAAAACAAAGGGAAAGAAAAAAAGTTGGCCTACAACGGAATTCCCTATTGTTCATTACGCCTGATCAAAACATCATTCACGAATCCTCTCTGGTGGAGGTTCAGATCTCCAGAGACTGTTCCAAGAATAGCGCCGACAATAGCGACTCTCCCGGTAGTACAAAGAAAAACCGAATGCGCCTTTTGTTTACAATTTAACGCTTCTTTTCCAATGTCTTGAGGGTATTCAGGGTACCTTTGTCAAGTACAACTCGTTAAAAACAAGTGAGTATATAGACAGTCTGTGAATACCAAGATAAGTGCATGATTTTTAAAAAAATATTCCTGTATTTTACGATGGTAAAATGTAGAGGAAAAGTGAGGATTTTGAAAAACGTTTGAGGATTGGGTTTGTCTTAGGTTTAAGACTCACTGCCAACTCAATCGAGCCGAACACTCGGGATAAGGGTACAAAAATGCATTTCGTACACTCAAGACGGTTACAAATAGCAAACTTCCTGGTTCAGCGTGGGGGCGAGCTGAAGTCCCACATTAACTACATGTGTGGCGGCTCCCCAAACCAAAAAACGTTCCAGGCGTTTGCTGAACAGTAGTGCAGGGTAAGTGGCGAATCCGCTGCGACTTTTCAATTTTGTCGGTTCCTGTAGGCAGCGGCCGATAAATTAACCCTGTAAACAAGTGGAAGAATCCGTAACTTGAGCTGTAATATAGTGTTATATGAGAAGTGAATCCACCAAACGGTCTGATTAGCGAAGAGCCCACTTTGTGCAACCTGCTTTGCTTGCTGAACGGTCGAATCGGAACCTTCCTCAGAATTCGCTCCCTTGTTCCTTGTTATGAAAACGACAAGTTATTATCGTTCCGAAAACAGTCTGTAACCATTCACTATTCTCGAAACTTTGTCAAGCCACTTCTACATCACCAACATTTTTTTACTATTTAATGGGATGTTGTCTATTTATTAAAGGGATTAGTATAGTTTTGTTCCACCACACAAATAACGAAGCTTAACGATATTTAAACCTGAAAAGCCAGAATCACGCGCCTTTGACTGACCAAACTGTTTTGACTTGCTCTCCTTAAATCATTGGAATACCGGGCTAGGAATACGTTTCGGGCTTATTTGAAACGAGGAAAAATATCACTTTCCTACAAAAGCACTGATGGGTTTTAAATATATCAGTCTTAACGAGACAACTTTAACTAATCCCCGTAAATAAAGTTTTAATTTGTACACGTCAACATTTTTTCAAAAAATATTGATGTTGCCCTTGGTAAAATGCACAAATAAGGTGTATTTAAAAATGGCACTTGAAGATACGGTGAGATAACTGTTTTTCTTGCAGGATTGTGGGTTTGGGAGTCATATTTGTAAAGATCACTATCAATACTGATATTACCCCCCAAAAGAAGTGTGCACAGATATTGTAGAGGTTGTGTTGTAGGAAGACAGCCAGTCACTTTGGCCTGTGCCAGGTTGATTGATATCAACTTGGGGGTACTATGTGCTTTGCGGTATCGATTTGTGATGAACTGAATTTAATCCGGTTAAATTATGCCCAGCAGAGTGTTTTAATGAATAGGCCGCTTACAGCACACTTCCATTGCTTGTACTCATAGGTCAATGATCTTTTCTTTAGGTTGTCTAGCTTTTCTAGACGCGTATATTCATTTGCATACCAAATTGGTTTTTACGAGAGATTCACCTAAGTCACAGCTGAATGTTTTGTTCGTGATATTCTTCTAATGAATGTGCTACCTATTTTTAGTTGGTATAATATTCGAAACATCGCAGTATATTTCCAAGAAGGAGGCTACCCGTAACTACGCTCAAAACAATCCAGGAGCCCACGCCCGGTTTGACACTTTTTGGTGCTCATCAAGAGGGCAAAGTCCCCAAATTTCCCTCAAACTTATGTTGTACTTGAACCAGAATTGCATGACATTCGACAACTACACTCATTTGCGCACCAACCTGGTGGGTCACTCAACCCACTCAACACCGCACTAACGATGTCACCTACGTTGGTGATAAGTCGTTTGCAATCCAACTGCCAAGCTCGGCGAACAGACCAACAACCAAGCAGCGCTTCCGGGCCACCTATATTGCACCACATTGCCAACACCAACCCGGTCTTTTACGGGGGACTCACCTGACCCCCAGCTGAATTGTGTGTCTACAGTGAGCCTCAGAAAGAACAAAAGTGGCCATGGGATGTCGAAGATTTTGCAGCAATCTTATGTTTTTCATGTTTACCATAATTGGTTTTATGTTTTTCATCTTGCTTTCACGCATTTTTGTAGCGCCATTCGAACTAATAGTAATAACATACGTAGACTGAAATTGTCTGATTTTCTATGGATACTTATTTGCGATCATACGTGGCGTTTTCGGTATATTCATTAAATGTTAGTTACAGTTCTAAAATGTGTAACGTGGAGCAGCAGCGATCGAACAATATATTAAATTCCATAGTTCTCCGCTCACTGGCATTTAAAGTAGCCTGGTCCATAGGCCTGCTATCAGTGAACATAATCTTTTTCCAAGAGATTATTGAGGAGGAAGTGAATGATCTGAGGTCGAAGCTGATGAAGACTGGCTACACAACAAAGTCCATTGAACGCCACATGTTAGAAAGTGAACGTAAACATCCTCATTAATTGTCGATAGGAAGCCGCTTTTGAAAAAGTTACTTTTTACTAGTGAACAGAAGGCAGATATTTCATCCGAAAGCACCCAAGTTGCAAAGGAGATCTTTGATGTAGTGAACAATATTTACTGGCTGGCCTGTCGATACTCCAAGACTACACATAAACTTTTCCGACCAAAGCAACGATTATTTATTCGTTCTCCTACCCCTGTGGACTGGAATATAATAGCCGAGCCAAAAAAGTAAATGGTAAAAATCATCCAAGAGCACTGTCCGACATCATTGGTTACAAAGCTTCGGCAAACAAACTCCAATTCCATGCCAGCCTATTTAAAAGCCGCCTGCTATAGGTTATACTTATGTGAGCCTGCATATAAATTAACCGAAAAAGTTAAATTTGCTAGTAAAAATCATGTTCTGTGTGTAGCAGAATATCCCACAAAACACAGTCATTTGTGTGGTGAATTCTCTGATGACATACGTCGAGACAACCCGAACAGTCTGCCCCTGTCACAGTGAGCTTTTTCTGCGATGGGTCAGTTCATTATTTCTAAATGTTATTTCTCAAGAAGAATATTCACATAAACTGACATAGTGGATTTCTCATGTTTAACCTTGGAAACGGATGCTGGAGATGGCAATATTTTCTCTGAGTGTACTGATTACACGGCCATTTTCATAACCTGAATTAAGTTGACGTTTACTACCATAAAATGAATTGCATTAGTGAATCTGAAGCAATGAAACTACAATGCTAGCGAAATACAAAGAAAGCAGTCATTTCTGGCTTTAAACAAACTATCTAAAGATGTTTTTGCGTCGCCTTTGAAGCAGAGGCGTGCATGTTTAACAATGGATCACGCTGAAGGAATTTGAATTATTTGTAAGGAAAATAGAAGATTCGAAAAGTTATCTCGGGAGACGCTCGAGAACCTATGCTCTCTGAGGCTTTTTTTCGTTCAAATGAGTGTCTATGCTTAGGGCAGTTGGAAAGAAAGGCCAAATGCATAAAAAACCCGTCAACCACTGAGTCTTACCTATTAGCTGGGAAAAAATATGCGGACTGATGGGATAAACGAACTGTCAAACTCCTGGGAGGATAATTACTCTGACAGAAAAGTAGGGAAAATCACTTTTGGCTTGCACTTGAACAACCTGTGATAGCTGGTTACCGGCTCAAAGCTTTGGTGGTTTGGTGCAAAATGTCTGAAAGACCTTTCCATGGATAGAATCCTTTTTTGAATTGGCTTGTCTTTAAGCAAGGGAAACAGCACAGATGACGCAAATGGAAACTTCTAATCAATTCCTCACACGATTGTTCCGTTTCTCCCCGTGACATCAATTTTACATCATCCAATCTAATCCATTTTGGAACCGTCCTAGTGCGTCTCATTCTAACACTAGTACTCAGAAAATGGCACTATTGTTGCAACGAAATAAAAGACACAATTGCCTGCTTGTGGATTAATGCGAAGTACGCCGGAGGGTTTAGCAGAATGGTTTAGATCACCGAAGAATTTGGGTCTCATAAATGATCGTGTGATCTCCCAAACTGGACCTCAAGCATAGGCTGATTACTCTCGTTAATAGGGGAACAAAGGTTTTTGGAGAACAAACTCTGTAAACATCTTCTCTGTATACTCATTTTTAGTGCTTTCGATGAACATCAACGTCGTACGACAGGTGGTTTGTCGGAGAGAATGTGAGAACACAATCCAACGCCCCTTGGTGATGGTTGGAAGAAACCGAGCTCAGGTGCGATTGCATCACGTGTGACCAAAACTAGTCGTATCATAGGAAACTGACATGCCTTCAAGCTATTTGTCGGTACATCTGGTTAGATCACGACTAGTACCAATCAGACTGTTACCAATCGCGCAGGCGATAGGATTATACACAACCCTGGGTCAACAGGTATCTTGTGCGGCCGCTTCACTTGGCTTGACGAACAGTCCAGTTCACTGGCCTTTAACACACTAGCATGATTTACCTTAATCCATGACCCCTTTACCCGTGTACCTAACCCGCCTTATTTTATTTCCATACGGCATGTAACCATGAGGTTCACATAAATCCTGTACGTGATTTCTGATGAGATGTAAGTTTCTACTGTGATAACCAAGTGGACGAGTCAGAGAAAACAAGCTTTGTTTCCTACTTTTGTTCTCCTTGTGATGAAACCCTGTTCATGGCTCGTCATAATAGACGGGATTATGGTCGTGATATTTTCAAACCGCTAAAACCCGTGCACTGCTACCCGAATGTGCAGCGGTCTTACAATGGATGCTATACTTGCTCTAAATTTAAGGTAGTGATACTGGAGGTTTTTCCACAATCAACTATTAGGCCTCAATGACACACAAGAATCAGCTTAAGAGACGACGCGAACAGATGATATGAGAAGATTGGTCGAAGTGTGACCAGCACATGTTCAGCGTCCCACAAGTGTTTAAGCAAAACAACTGTTTTAAGCTGAGCTTTCACAGGCTGAGTAAATTAAGTTAAAAGAACTGCCTCTGCAAAACATTTAAATTGGAGGCTTTTTATCAAAGGTAGGGTTCTTTTAGCGTGACAATTTTCCGTTATGATAAAAATATCACCATCTTGGATTATACGCATGGGGCTTGGAAAAACGGTGATTTTATATAGAGTTTTCTGACCGGTCGTCCGTTGGTAATTAATATTCGTTCGACTTTTGTTATCAGGTCACCAAAGTCCAAGTGAAATGGTGCTGGTATTGAGGATGAAGGGGTCAGTGAATACAGCCTTCCACGAAGAAATGTGGACAATATATGGACCCATCAGCCAGTACGAAACAGAAAAGATTATGTCTACTTATCTCCTCAAAATAACGAATAAAAACAAAACACAACTTAAATAACAAGGTATTGTGATACACATCTGCTGTTTGTTATGGGGTCTCTTGTGAAATTTCAAAGATTTCTCTCTAATTAGTAAAAGCCTCGAGAACTGGCTTGCACCTCAAAAGTTTAATTGCTTTTGCGCCAAGAAACAACAGTATGTCCTCTTAAACATGCTAACTTCTCGGGGAACAATGAACCAAACAGGACCAAACGTTACCACAAGATGCGAAATAGTTCATTATTTTGACGTGCAGCGATTTCCTTCGGACACACTGCATTTGATTTTGTTCAATTAAGAAATAACAACCGCCATAGCATAACACGGATTTATGACCTTTTACCTCTTAAGAAGCTGTTTTGTAATACTATGGTAATCAGGTTGGTCCAGAATATATCGGGCTTGAATTCATCTGTTTAGCAGGTTTAAGTATATGGAGGTAAAAGACAATTCGGCTTGCAGAAGAAGAACCCAATGTAAATTGGAGACAGAAATGTGGTTTCGGCAACTTTTGCCGATTTATTTCAAACAATATATTTCGGATATTACATTTTCGAGCGGAATTTGTTGAAAAATAAAATTGATAACATAACTGACTCAATATGGATCAGACAGGAGAACAAAGTGGCATTACATTTAGAGATTAACGTTAGTTAGTAAAACCGTCCTATAAACTACAAAGCTACTTATGGGTCACTTTTGAAGACATTTGGCTGGAAGGCAAGGCCGGCTCTCCTGGGTGACGCTCCCCTCGACAGACGGTCAGTTGCCTCAGCCGAACTGTGGTATTTTTCGTTATTGCAACTGGCAGTTGTTCGATAACTTTGAAATGGTTTGGTGGCACTTGCTAGACCACAGTGATTGGTTATTCTGGATTATTCCAGAGTTAGGTGTCGATCACTTGGGTGGACGTTTCACTGGTCAGGTGGTGAAATGACCTGTCCTACTTTGGCACATGTCTGATATTCCATCACGTACCACTGATGAATATTTTATGTCAAAAATATCCGAAAGAAAAAGTCTGAGCCCGTTACCAACATGCGAACCTTCGACGTCACAAACTTATGAATTTCATTGATCTACATTCGGGTTTCCGTCTAGTTAGTTCGTTTCCGCCTAGAATCACCATCTCCGTATGTAATATTGATGTTGACTCCCTTGTATTACATACAAATTAACACAGTTCGAGAAATTGAGTGGTTATCAAGCCTTGAGCGAATATGTGGGACAAAAGTTTCGGACTAGGACTGGGGTAAACCGCAGATTTTTGAAACCCTCACTAAATTAAAATCTAAGTAAGAGACTACAGGCCCTAGTTTTTTACTTCATGGATGAACTGCTAAAACTGCAAGCTGGTACATGGGTTTGGAAACGACTACAATGCATGGCTGGCTTTGGCTCATTAAGCGAAGGCAAAACTTGAAGTGCAAGGACTCAACTAGAACTACAAAGAGCCTTCTATTCAAACAGTTTAAAATTCTCACTGAACAAATTACTTGCTGCTGCCTTAGGTGCAGCTTTTGAGGATAGCAAGAACTTTTCTTTTAACACATCATAACAATAAGAATAAGAAACTGAGTTCGAGCAAGCTTGAAGCCCGAGTTTACAGCAATTTATTAAGCGAATGAGTTACCGTATGACAGAATACACTTTTGGTTTTTTCCTGCTGATAGTTTTTTTCACTTGGAGCCCTGTAGACCCTGTATTGCTGAGTGCTTCAAAACTGGTAACAACTCTTAAGACTCAGAATGCTGAGTATAATGAAAAAGCACTCTATGGTATACGGAATTCTAGTATTCCAGCGGAATTCCTTGTGTTTCGCAGCTCTTGTCGAGTTTGATGTATTAAAAAAAATCAACGCTTTTCATCGCACTTATATTCCTGTGGTTACATTAATGTCAATTGTATACGCACAAAACTCTTAGCAGCAACAAGCTGTAGGCGGCCAGTTTGATAAATGTGGTTATAGCTATCTCATGGATACAACTGGATAGTTTGCAGCGGACGTGTACCATGTCCACGGGTTGTACGCCTCCTATCACGAATGCGGTGTTTTTGAGAATTTGCACTTAATCACAAGGTAAACAATATGCAAAGCTTTGCTGCCAATTGTGAGAGAAAGGGACATTTCTGAATCATTGCACTAAGCGGTAGGTGAATTTCGATAGATAATCCAATGAAATAGTTGCCGCAACAATTCTGGCCAGTTCTCTAGAGAAAACGGAGGGATAACACATAGGCGGTCATTCCATGTAAAGCAAAACTTTGTGATGGTCACTCGTAGGCACAAAAAGTGTACCTTGCAGTAAAATGGACACTCAGCTTTTCAGTTCAGCTTTAGTCGCATTCAAAAATGTATTCATATTTGGAATACACGAGGCTTAGTAAGCTAGTTGTATGGAGTCAGTTAGGACCAAGATTAAATGTTATGGGAAAGCCAATAGCATGTGTTGAAGAGGAAGAATCTCCCAGCTGTCCAGATAATAATCTGAGAAAATAGGAAGTGTTTCGCAGTAATCTAGCCCAGAATTCACAGCCATTTCTGGTGTAAAATACGATTTCTACTAGAAAAAACGTTCTTCAACACCGATTCTTTCATCATCTTACTTTTCCCCTAACTAATTTTTCTGTGAATAGAAAGTCTGATGGACGGTACCACAACGTGAATGATTTTGCAATGCAATTGGCGAAACCACAATTGTTACCAGAATGTGTTTGCGTGTTAGAATGCTCCGCACAAATTACGTACTTGGTCCAAAAACATATGTAGCCTGATGGTATGCAGTTAACGAACAATGGCTCCTCACCAACATGGACAGATTTCAGAGGGTTAAAATGGGCTGTGAAAACATTGGATAGCAAGCCTCATGTAAAATTAAGACATAGCGGAGCGTTATAATCTGTTAATCATGGATAGAAGGCGCAAACTGTTTAGAAATATGACTGGCTTTGGATTTTGCCTGACTATGTCTTGATATCGTTTCACACTCGCTCAGCATGCAAAATGATGTTGCATTATTCCTGCGCTTGGCAAATGAAAACTGACGGCACAGTCTGCCCTCGAACGTTTCAGAAAAAGTTGGTAACCAGTCGGTCAATGACACTTTGGCAAGCCGAATTTCAAGCTGAAGTGATTGGACAGGGTCAGGAAAACCTGTGAACAATAATTGCTGTTCGGGCAGTTGCAGCCTAGAACAGATATTTAGCTCGACTGTTGCTTTTAAATAAAACAGATGTCGTAAAAATATAGCAAAGTACCAGGGTTGCTTTCTCTGGTATTGCTTAGTTGCAGGTTCGTTACGGTATAGTAGTGCCGCGTGTTGTTTCTTCAGAATATTCACATTGTTAATAACTCATCACGTAGTTTCATTAACGCAAACGTCTTGTTTTGTAATTTTGTGGATTTTATGGGGCACAGCTATTTCTGTCTCCCAGTTGCGAGGCGTGTAGAACTTGTATCTGCAACACCGTTTACGAGCTGCCAACCCCATGATTTGAGAGCATTTTCTGCATAGTCAGCATCAAATGTGGGAACATTAACGGTGTCCTCACAAGAAAGAACTATCATTGTTTCATTTGTTTACGTAGGGTTGATTAGAACTCGGAGACGGCACCTCCTTATGAGTGCCAGAAAGGAGGACACATGCCGTGGGTTTCCAGCAACTTCACGTGAGAAGTGTCCTTTAAAATATTGAACACATCACACGCGTAATGTGCCGGTGATTCAAGTGAGAGTCACTTAAATTAGGCTGCTTAGTAACTAAAGTTATTTATCAAGATCGAGTCGTTTATGTGTTTAACCGGACCTGTATCCACAAACATTTTGGTAGTGCATAAAACAGAGCACCATTATTCCTGGCCAAACAATACGGTTAGGGTGGCTGAAAACATTTTGAAATTCAACTAAGCGAATCCTTCCCCAGAATTTCGATTATGCTCTTGGAGACGCTGCAGAAGAATAACAACAAGCTTTTATCTGCGCCGACGAAATTTGGTCCTGGTATTTAGGTTTTAGTTTCACGTGAACCGCCCATGTGCGAGTGGGATTACTTTCTAATAATATGATTACTGTGGACTTTTTTAAATCATAAAGTCAAAACACAGCGTAGTGGAATATTATACACCACGTGGCGCTCAATCTTTTCAACACTCTTTGAGCCGATTTCGGCCCGGAACTCCTAAAAATATGATTAGTGCTTCGCGAACCACCAAGACTCTTGATTTCGGAAAATCACTATACTGAAATGCGTCTGTAGCTATGCTACCACCTGAAGCATGAGGGATTTAAACGATATGTAAATTGATTGTTGTTCACGACGACAAAACCAACACCGTGGTGTGCATGATATCTAGTTGCGAAGGTTTTATGAATTATATACCCCATCTGCCGTGGTCACCATTCAAGTACATTCGATGTTTTGTTTTCAGGTTGAAGTCGTCACAGAGTAGAATTACAGATATGCGAACAATAGACTATTCGGTTGCATGATCCAGTGCTCCAGAAGCATTACAAAACGCTTCATTTCCTTACTAGATGTTGAAAAGTGATGAACATTCTCTAGTAGTGCACGTCTTTGGCCATTAATTATCAAGAACTCTTAAGGCTCTGGTCCTCACACATCCTAAGCTTCACGCTGCAATTTCATTGATTTTTTGTGAGAAGCAAAACTGTGAACCCTGATTAGGAGGCAGTAATTAGTGGTTAAGCGTTCGGTTTGAATTCGGTTCGCATGGTCAGATTTTTTCATTTGAAGCATTTTGTGGAAAGTTCGGCGCTGTCCTTGAAAAAATATTGGCAAAGTAAAATATAACTATCAGACTATTTTCTGTTAAATTTTGAGCTTGGTTAAAAGTACAATAATCTGCCAAAAAAGGCTCTACCCTAGCGAGTGAAACTTTGTTAGTAGAGAAAACTGCGTGGAAGATACTCCTCCAGAACATGTAAATACCCGGATCAATGTTTGTAGTCGCTCAAAATGTAGACAAGCTGCAGCCTTTCTTCCGTACATTACAGCTACTGGGTGGTTAGTTTATAAGTGGTTCTGATTCGAAAAAAAAGTTGTTGTCGTCACCCAGTGCTGATAAGTTTTGGAGTTAGCAATCGTTGCCCAGCCATGAACTGTGCCGATCCAAGTCCTCGAGGCAGTCATACGGTACTAGTTGTGCACGCCTATAAGATGCCTCATCGGTCGTCTTTATATTACAAATACACTCGAGAAAGCAGTCTTCTATACATCTCACAAGAGAACATAATCATTTGAGCTACACTTAGGGCGGGATGAAAAAGTTAGGATCATAGTTGGAAAATAGGGTAAGTTGCTGAAAAAGACAATTCAGTCACGAGATATTTTGCCTTGTTCTGGATAAATGGAGGCAAACTGGGCCAACCGCAAGTGGATGGCATTTGTCGCACTTTATTCTGTCGGCCCTAGGAGAGGACAAATGGTAACCGCCCATCGAAAAAAATGGGAAACTATTTTACAACGCACCTGGACTCATCAGTACTAATGAGGCTCTTGACAGTTTGGTTTTTCACGTTTTACTAATGGCACGCATTCACAGCGTGAGTTCATTAGGTGCCTGACATATAGTGCAAGTGGGCCGGTTGTGTGTCTAAGCGTGTCATAGCTGCTTCTGACTAGTATGGAGGCATAGAATAGGCCGCATGAAGGAGGCAGTGTGGAATGAGAAGCTAAATCTTCCATCATCGGAACCTTAAGGTGCCAGGGATACCTTTTGGGCAAACTGTTAGTCTACTTAATGGGACATATTTTGACAAACTGGATAAACCGAAAAGTGCGTCGGAGTCAGGAAAATCGCTCGTTGTTTCAATCATTATTGCACAGGTTTACCCCAGAACTATAGGCTATCCTCAACAGTATATTAGTGGTACAGCATGCATTACTGCGTAGCCTAAACAGTAACTTGATGATTCACCTGAAGGTCTGAATATTGTACGATGTATTTCCTCTCAGATTAAGTCCCGCCTTTGTTGATACAGTCTCTGTGCACCAGGAAAAGGGGATAGCAAAATTATATAATTTTTACACCGTTAAGTTTTTACTGCAAGTCACCCGCTTGTTCATAAGTTGCTTCGACAGAAGTGGTGCAAAATTAGTGAAATTTAAAACACCTGGTTGAGACAACACTAACAAGACGCGGACATCGGGGATGTGAATCAAACCACAACCTCCTCGGTGCTGAAGTAGGTGTTTTTAAGCTGAAGTGTGTCACAGGTCACACAGGTGCACTTGAACTACAAACACATTTGTATGCTTGAGGCATGCAAGCCTGTTTTCCTGTCTCTCTTGTCATCATCGCTTTGTCCGTGTGTCTACCTGCTAAAGCAATCATCCTGATATATCAAACTGACTTTTATAAGCGGCACCCGTGTCTGGTACAGGCCACATAGTATCGGCACATCGGACTTCCAAGTTTTTAAGCGCTAATTTTAAATAACTCATCTATGTTATATCCACGTACCCACATTAACACCGCAGAGTAGTGGTACATTGTAAACTAAACTTTGTAGCAGCACAGCGCTGAAGGATGAGCCCTTACGAAACACTCCATACAAGGAGTCTGCAGGCTAAGCCGGACAACATCAGCACAGGTTGCGTTCTAGACAAAACCTTCACCTTCACGGTATTCACAGACTAGTTCTTAAAACGTGGCCTGTGGTTGGATGAGAAAATTGTCCGCCAAAGTAATCCATAGAAAGGTCATCACACTATCCACGGTTACATCATCCTGGCCAGTACAACCTTACGAAATCGCCTTCCCAACGAATAAATACAAGGAAGTAGTCGTTTCGCATGTCATTCGTATAATTCTATAAAGTTCGGGCACTGGGGTGATTACCTGCAAGATGACAATTGTAGCAAATAAGTTAAAGTGTGGCACGGGAATTTCTCTAATGATACTGCTGAAAAAGGAAGGGTATTATACAGTGGACAAAATTGGTATAACAATTTCAGCTGTTGACTTCATGCTAAAGGACGATGATAATCTTCGCATTTGGGTGGACAGTTCAAGACAGTCCGAGTTTTAAAAGTAGGGTACAGAAGAAGGACCAGTAACATGATTAACGTGCATTGGGACAAGATAAAGCGATAGAGTTTTATCATCCTAAGGGAAAAGGGGCCATATCTGTTGATCCACATTAACTACATTTCCATTCTTTTCATTTCAGATTTTGGCGATACGGTAGGTAACCAGCCCAAATTTTATTTGCTAAATTCATTTATGGGTTCACCTTTTGGTATTCCTTATAAGCAAATCGCGTATAAATCATCAGCTTCTTGATAAACTTTATTAGAACTTTCTGTGGATCTTTTATCCATGGTAGGAAAAAAGGACACTTGAAGTACTTTTCTTACTTTTTTGGCTTTTGTATCTTAAAATGTCCCCCGAAAAGTCCACTCTTGCATAATAAGAACTCACCTACATATGGTACCAATGGTTATGTCCATTCGTTATTTGATCCTGAAGAGATAAAATTGTAGCTCTGGGAGACAGTGCACTGACATTGCCATCAACCCGCTTAGGTAATCTGCGCAAGGCATGTTCATATCAGGGGCTCAAAATGTAAGTTTTCATCTTGCTCAAATTTCATCGGATACCCTGTGGATATTCGCATGTGTTTCACACTCTTCTTGGAATTAATCGCGTTCTTAGCGGTTTCTATTCCAAAATGTACCTAGTGTATTCGGGTTAATAGAAACATCTGTCTCTATGTCTTGGAAAAGCTTTCATTTACATTCCTAATCACCATGCCCTCATAGTTGGGCAACTTCGAGATACTAGAATGACAACAGCCACCTAATTTTAGCATTAGGCTTACAACCTCGGGCCGCTAACTTGTTCTTCTAATCTGGTGCCATCGTTCGAAGAGCCGTCTGATAGCCTTCAGGTAGCACTCTGGAAATGTTTTGTTTTATTGTTATGAGTCTGCCAATCAGCTAGGACGCGTAACTGTTAACCTACTATCACCAACTACTACCAGTGTGAAAGACAGCCTGCTGTTGCTCCACTTTTACTTCTGCAGCAACGACAGCACGGATTGTTACGGCAAAACTATTCGTTGTCTATCATCTGTGATACCGTTTGTTAGGAGAGTTTCTCAGTCACAGGATAGTTACAATATTTTGGTCGCCATTTCATCAAGCAGTCACCTAGCCCCATTCAGTTTGCACGTTCTTATGATGCTAATAAAACTTTGGGAAAAGAAGTCAAAAAATCTATCGCAAGAAGTCACGGTTTCACACTGCAGTGATTTACCTAAAGGATTCTGTTCCACGACTTTTCTGCACGTCACTGCTTGGCTACTTTAATAGATACCTCCAAAAATCACATGAAACGGTCACTGAAAACCATAAATTACGCCGGTTTTTGAAGAATCGAATCCTTCTGATTCGCAGCCGAATTTCAAATTTTCAAAAACACACGAATTGTTTATCTCTAGACTTGTACGCATACTGGTAGCACGCCGGAGTATATCTCAAAGAAACAGTTCTGACAGATTAGATTATTGGTAGAGAGGCTGAATGGTAATCACGTGTGAAAAACACCCCATAACCGGAGGGTTTGATGAAATTATTGTATTTATATACCGCCTATGCACATCGTCAGATGGGCTAAGCACGTTTTTCAAGTGTCCCTCATGGTCGTAGTGAGCGAATGCTTACTGTTGAAGATAGCCGGTGCGCGGCGTCATGAACTTTAGTTAGGGCGACACGCCTTCATAATAATTATCCCAATCTTAAATGCTGATATATCAACAAAAACACAGGTGGGATAAAAAGGAAGTAGAATGGGGTGAATCAGACTATGAAAAGTGCAATACGGAAAGCAGCTTAAAGCAACATTTAGCGGAAGTGCACATGTCACTAAAGCCTCCAGTCTTTACGTCAAACGTAAAGTGCAGGATATTGGTAATGTGGGCGTGTCATTTTGCGACTTATCAGGTGGCGAATGGTGCTCGCTGAGCTGGGCCATTTCCCTGCAAACGCTTCGTCGCCATCCAAAGACTTATCATCCGTTCGCGGTTGGGTAAGAAAGTCTTCGATTTCTCTTGCTTTCATATAGCTTCTAAAAAGCACACTTTTCCTCTAATGTAACCGGCTAGTTCAAAATCAGCTTATGTATGATCTGAGTAGTTCATTCGTGATTTTGGTTGCGTTGCAATTTTTTCTTGCATTTGATTGCTTCAGTATGTTCCAGCTATTTAGTTCATCTAGTCTTCCTTATGACTGACCCACATGTGATTTGTGGTGCATTATGACTCGCCTTCCTGTCTTTTGTTCGGTCATTTTTGTCGTCGATTTGTCATTGCATGATAATTTATTTTGACGGGCTCGTTCAAAACCTGCCTCCTGAATTCTTGCGTCCTACTGACTGTTTGTACAGGATTCGAAATGCTAATTCTACTATTTAAACCGTTTTCAGTTTCGCTTGCTAGTATTTTTCACTTTATTGTTAATAGTTGCAACTCCTGGTTCAATTGGTTTGTCTGTTGATTTTTGTATCTGACGGTCTCCCCTTTGGTTCATCATACGGCTCATACTCTGATGAAATTGTAGGAATATTCTTGGATGGGCTCAATCTTGATATGTTTATTGATCTATCAGTAGAGTACCATACTCTGTAGATTTGCGTTTCTTCTTTGTTCTTGCTTGACCTAATATGTTCACACTAGACTCGGCCTTTGTCTTGTCTTAGTCCCATGTTAAATCAGTGTAACGGTTGATCAAATCTATTTTAAGCGACATTAAATCGGCAGATTTAAGCTCACATTTGACCTTTAGGTTTCTCGAGAAATAGAAGCTAAAAATTTATTTCCAAAACAACGAGAGGTGTTTTGCTTTCATTCTCTTATCAGAAATTTTATCCCCAGTCTGTTCAAAAGTTTTACTCTCAAAGAATGTTGTTTTCAACCCACCTATAAACTAAAGTGTGAATGAATTTGGTGGTTACTTACAGTAAACAACACGCACCAACCCATTTTTCGCGTCAAAACGAACAGGTTTTTATCATTTGACGCTTTATGTCAATAAGTAATCGTAAAATAAATGTGGCTTAGTACACGGTTTATGAGACAAACTTTAATGTCAGTTCTTCACGTGGACCAACCGGTAGGAAAGTGCTCACTAACTTTTCAGTTGCAAAAAAACGGGACTTAATGGTATTCTAGTTATTTGCTGATGAACAACTTGGAGAAATCGCTGATAGGTTTCTTGCTATCCAGCACTTCGCCTTTGACGTGTGAACTGAGGATGTTGAAACTCTAATGGTATTTCACGACTTAGTGCACACCTTGAGCAATGATGCTCGAAGTGGTACTTGAAAGTCGGTTTTCCTCCGACAGTCGAGTTAACTGTTAACGCTGATTTCAGTTTTTTTCTGATACTTTTGATACCTTGCTTCGGGTACTGCGTTTTGGTCTCGTTTAATTATTTTTTGCGTATTTTTGTACATATACGCTTGATATACATGGAATTTCTTAGGCACTCTAATATAATTTGCAGTACGTCGCAATCACAGTGTCGTTAAAATCAAACAAAATTTAACCATCAATGTTCTTCGAATGTTCCTGTAAACACCCCTGGACACAAGCGGCAGTGAGGATAGGATTCACAGTTTAACACGAGTGAATCCCCGCAAAACGTAGAACGGAGCACTGGTCCGGCGAAAATATCAAATTAGGAATGCTGAGGTTTGCTAGGTTGCATTTAGGTACGCTAAGTCTTCCTCAATTTGCCATTCAGCCACACTCCACAAGTTATGCCGATTACCTTGTATGCCACGGGTCCTTTTTTTCTGTAAGCATCTCTTCGTCCAACCATATAAGGATAAATATAACCTAGAGTCATTCAGTTCATGGATAAGCAGATAAGTATAGAAAACTTTGACAGTCCACTCAGTCGCACCCGTTTTTCCGGATCAGGACCCTGGCAGATATGGCTGCGCCAAGCAGCCAGTGGCGGTTCTTCATCTGATTGACCGCATTAACTGAATAGCTTCTTTAATTTATGCTATATCTGGCACAGAATAATTCAATACTAATGAAATGATTGAAAAATCACTTCCAATGCTTGGCTCTTGTTCTTTTATTCTCATCATCCTTGGTGAACAGAATTCCAGCAGCTGAGGTCACTTCACATTGGTACACAGCTTGTAGCCGAAAAGCGGAAACATCCTTCCTCCCGCATTCACTCTTCAGCAACGTGGTAGGTAAAATTTGATGTTATGCTTGTAGCACGTTTCCTACCAATACACATAAACAGTTATTTACGTGGCGTAATGGAAGTATCTATGAAAGAGATCTTGGCCATTTCCTTGATAATTGCGTCTGGATAGTGATAATTCACGGTCCGATTATTTGGTTTGACTCTCTGGCTAAATCATAAGTATATATAGTCAACAATTTTGCCGGATCTGAGAATCTAGCAGTTTTTTCTAGTGATGTAAAGAAAAACCTTGCTCAAGCAGACTGTTGTTGTACGACGTCAACAGAAAGCGAATCGACCACGGCCTCAACGTACCTGGTACACCGAAATGTACACAGGATCGTTTTACAAAGCTTAATTATTCCTGATATACAGATAGACGCCGTATACCTACGACCACATTCAGGCTGCCAAGAATATTGGTATCAATACCAGTTGCTTGCAGGTACAAATCGACGAGGTCGGGTTTACGTTTTGTCCGCACGTCGACCGATTAGTGCTTGGCACCGTCGGTCCATCGACAGACCTACCCAAGCAAAATGCCAGAGTTACTCATAGGTCAAATCTGAGGCTACGAGATGGTGCGTAAGCGTCAGCTGAACAATGAGCGCTTCCATAAAGATGCACGCTTGTCCAGATATACAGTGGTGATATCATCTTGTTTGGTGGCAAACAATTTGCAAAAAAATTTCAGATATTAGCAAACAACTCAAAATTAACTCTACAAACTGAGCCACCGGCCTCCTCTTCTGTATTATATTGTAGTCTTGCTGATGGAATTAGTGCGATTTATTTAGTAAAACTAAATACCACGACTGAATAAATATTTCTATGATACCATGTACCATGTACGGGATACGGTGGTATGTTGAGAAGCAAGTCCGACAAAATCTAGAATGCATATAATGTCGTTTACTTTGGTGATTAGGTTGTCAGCTCTCATCAGTTGGCCAGATCAGAGTACTATAGTAACTGGAATATTGTTGTCAACTTCGGGAATTTGTTGCCTAAATAACTTTGGACGTTCGTTTAGTCTGAGTGAAAGCAAACTGAGTTAGACTGAAGGAAACAACTTATCGACAGGAAAGAGCTTTTACACAAAAAGTCAAACTTATTTAATTCTCTAAGATTCTGTAAGATTCTAAGATTCTCTAGTGTCAAAGAAAGTGCTGAGGGACCATCGAAACATGGTACTCCCAATCGGAAAGAAATCATGAGAATGGAAGAGGCTAAAGTACTCCAAGTGTGCAGTGGTTTTCCCAGAAAATTACTGTACGTCTCCAACCTTGATACACATATCAATGTCTACTTGCAGTGCAAGTCATTGGCAGAGCAAGAGTGGCTGGTAGATGCTTATCCAAGAAGTCAATGGATTGAATCTACTAACCAAATAGTTAAATAAGATTCCTCTTCTATGCCCGCTTAGTTGTGAGCCAGATTTTTATTCAAACAATTGATCAGATTCTAATTTTGAGGTTGATGGTTATCCGAACATCCGTTTTCTGTTTCCTGGAGAGCTGTTGCTTTGCTGCACTCTCGCAATTTAGATAACCTGCCATCAGGTTTGGTTGAAGAATTCGGTAAAGCTCAATAATGAATGAATAACCACCTGGTTTCTTCACCGATCAACCCTCGCTTAAGGAGATAACCGGTAAGGGACGTTTCGGAAAAACCTCAGCAACACGGTTAAATACAGGACTCACGCACGCCTAACAAGGTTTTACCAGGTAAGGATCATCACACATCGTCCAGAAAACATCCAGAATCATGTCTGGACAAAATCCAGTCCGACTTTTTTGAAATAACTTAATTATTCACATGTACCTACAATTTCATGGATAGAAGAGAAGGCGGTAACCCGCACCAACTAAATAGACGATTAGTCACTCTTTTATGAAATGCTAACTGTATCACATATTGTAAACGCAAACCTTAGCAAAGGTTGAGCTGGAATTCTACTGGAGATTATGCCACATCAACTCTAGCAATTACACTAACAATCACAATCTGGAACTTGGGTTTATTAAATGCAGAGTTGACTCCACTTGGCTCTCAAAATTTTCAGTCCCGTTTTTGTTCCCCTTCCGGTATCTGGATGTGCTTAATGTGGCCTTCCTACACTTTCGAATAATAACGTTTGCCTTACTGAGCATATATTACCTATGCTGTACAAACTGTTGATTGAGGTTTTAGTAGACACCAATATAGCGGACTTCACTTTCTTTACAAGCGAAATTTCGGTGACCGTTTGCCTTAAGCTGACTCACAAAGTTGAAAAAATTGACGCCGCACTGCGTCTTCTCCAGCCTTAATGGAACGCATGGGCGACACATGACAGTTCATCCTCTCTCATTTTTCTTCTGAGACCGCCTAATTTTCCTCAAGAAAAGTCCTTGTTCTTTGGATCTTCTTGTTCATTTTTTTATTTGTCTTGGAACAAGCTTAACTTTACTTCGATTTCACATCACTGATCCACGATTTCCGAAATCTTCCAAGCCTGAATTCAGACGGTCTTTTCCAGTTTTTCTACTGCTCGCGTTTTTGCTATGCGATTTTGTGAAAACTACCAACCGTTTTTGCAATCAGAATACGTGAATATCGCGTCGTTCGTAGGGACCAAATATAAGCTTCCATTTATCTATCTATCTATCTATCTATCTCCCTCTATCAATCAATCAATCAATCAATCAGTCAATCAATCATTCAATCAATCAATCAATCAATCAATCAATCAATCAATCAATCAATCAATTAATCTATCTATCTATCTATCTATCTATCTATTTATCTATCTATCTATCTATCTATCTATCTATCTATCTATCTATCTATCATCTATCTATCAGTCCGTCTATTTAATTTATTCACTTGACATACATGTCACGAGGTTCTGTGAAATCTCGCCCTTTTACTTGCTGAGAATAATTTTAAAATGAATGCGATCATCAATAAGAGTTAACTTATAGGAAAAATGAACGAATACGTCACACCGTTGCCTTTTTTGGGTGGTGTAAGATAAGCGAAAGTGTAAATGAACGAGGAGAAAGATTTAGTTGGTTACCGCTTACACATGGGGGATTCAAACTGTTTGTAGCTTTTGTTTGAGTTAAAGAGTTAGGCAAGTTCTAGCCAGAATGATTTTACCGCATTTTGGGTTGTCGCAAGAAAGACACCTGCATGCATTTCGCAAGATTTCGGTCGAATCTTCTCACCGGGATCTGCTGCTTTGCTCAGGAAAAATACCTGGACTATGGAAGAAAATTAGCAAATCTCGACTACCGTTTGTAAATACACCTCCAACCAGCGGTGAATCTCTCGCCACACCTACACCCAGCCCACCTAGCTTGGAAGTAGACGAAAACGTTACATGATGCAACAAGGTGGGCTTTTACAGAATATACTATGTGTGGCTTCAACAAACCGTATGACGATGGCCTCACAAGTGCACAGACATATTATGATCATAAATGCATCAAGAAGAATCATTACAGCCGTAGCTTCCAACGGTTACTTTTCGGGGCACCTTTCCGAATGATGTTTTCAACAACCACAGGACCACTACAAACGTTACAACGTATATTAGAGCATCAAAAATATTAGAAAGTGAGACAACATCTCTGAAGTGGCATGTAGGTACATTCGTCGCACAAACGAATCATAGTAAAATGTGGGCACCGAACGGTCAAAACAGCTGTTTTTTCGCAATGGGGAATTTTGTGCAGTGAGCAGATCAGCCATCTAATTCGTCTGAAATGTTGTGCGTTAGTTGAGGTTCAGCTGAGACTGTGGATACATAGAAGTGACGCAGTTTATTTTATGCACACAATGTCACTCAGATGTCGTAATTATCTGCTGTCAGCCTTGCTGTTTGTTCAGTTTTAACCTAGAACTACTATTGCGTGACTTCGTTTCTGAGGACGCCACGCACATCCTGATTCTGTTTTACGTGACGCAATAGCTTAACAATTGAGGTACACTGCCGAAAGTTGAACATTTAAAGGGACACCTATTTTCAACCTTTAATAAATTATGAGGAAGTCATGGTGTTTAACAAAGTCGTTTTCCCCTGAGTTAGGAACAAATGGAATGACAAATTATGCAAATGACCAACAAATTCAAACTAAATAAGAAGCTTAAGTTTTTGTCTACCAATGCTCCTGACGGAAAGACTATCACAAAGAAAACCAGTAGGCCATTAAGAGTGAAATTCATTTGTCGAACCTTTGATGAACGAAGCATTTGTCGAGTCAAGTCTCAGTTTGCCATAGAGCATGTTCTTTCCGCCCCCGAACCTTCGAACAGTACCTTCTAAACCTATGGATGCGTGGAATGTGCAACTGAAGCTTTTTGGTGGTCAAAACTGGGCGCAAATGTATTGTCATTTTCTGCGTTTATGGTGCTCAGGAAATCAAGAGTCAAATTTATGGGCAGACAAATTATTCCTTTACTCGATCTGAACTAGTGACAATAAACAACACAAACTATAGACTTTTACCAATGCCAGGCATGAGTGGTCAGCAACTGAACTATTGGGTTGATCGCGGTTGACGACAGTAATCCCCATGGGCAAGAGAGATTTGAATGTTTGGGGCTATGTTTGGGTATGCACCTGCCAATGGCGTTTTGTCATGGTGCTGTATAGGCACTGAGAGATGGATTAATCAGATTATTCAGTCATCGACTGGTGCACACAGATTTTCCAAAATTAGACCCTTCAGAAGCAGCGCCTCTTCCTCCATGAAGCCCGCAGTAGGTATTCCGTGCAATGTTTTACACAGCTTTCTGCTGAACGCCTGCTTTTGTCTTATTAGGACAAAGTTTATAAAATATTGTTTTCCGCAATTTTGTATACTCTCCGCGAAACAAAGTTAGTGGACGGCTGAGCACAGTCAACTTGAGTCTAGCCTGAGTAGATCCACCAACAGTCGGAGGGTTCAGTCACTGGCAGCGTACTTTGTAAGGACACAGACGTGGCAATGCAGTGGTGTGCTGAGCTGGTACTTTCAAATGATCGCTGTTTGTTCAATCAGATTCCCACGTCGTGTCACCGTGCTACGTGTCTACAAAAGTTGTCCTTTTATCTTAGAAAATGTGGTTGGGTTTGATTTTATAATCTGGTCGGTCCAAAAGAACTGTCGGGAGATACTCATTCTTTGGCAGATGAACCACTTCTCGGAGTATGTAACCTCTTTCTCATGTGTCTTTCGACCAAGCAAGAAGTGCGTTCCAGCTTCCTAATCTACTCAACTGGGAGGTAGTTTGCAGTTAAATATCTGACCATTCCAGTAAGAGCACCTCTGCAGACTTTTTTTAAACCACAATGCTACTGTCTTCTGAGATGTGATCTGTCGTAATCTCCAGAGATTTATTACAGCAAGTAAACGCTGCTTACTAAAGGAAGGAAGAAAACGAAATATTGGCATTTTTCATTCATGCTGTTATACCACCTTTTCAAAATATGTCTGAATAACTTGACCCTTCGGTTTTTTTTAGAGTACCAGTAGGGGTTTATCAAGCACGATATGATGAATAATCAATAATGAATAAACCAGCTAAATTTGTCCGATTTTAAGTATAATGTTCACTAAACATCAATTTAGCACGCTATTCTAATTCGCTCCGGACACCAAAATCATGTACAAAATTTCGACGGTAAAAAGACATTTTTTCATGGAACGGTCTTCTAAACGCGGATCACATTTAGCCAGGCTTCCATTGTGTCACTAATGTTTTCCGTGTCAAATGGCCGCTTTCGTCAAGTATTTATAACTAAAGTGTACCAAACAGCCAATTTTAGCAGTGGCTGTTGACGGTTATATCAGCTGTGGGCGCGTATACCCTAGCTATCTGTGCGGTCATCACCGTTGGCCCGATAAACCATTAGACTGAGCCTGGATCATGCGCTCTCATTTTTTCGTCCCGACACAATCGACACGTGAAAAGTCCATATTAAAAACCCTTCTGTTTTTGTGTTTCCAACGTTTGGCGAAAAAAATGAAAAAGCACTGTCGTGCGTAGCTCACTAACAGAGTTGGCGCATCCAAAGATGTGTTGTGTTATGACTTGTATGTTGCTGTGTGTGACTTGAGGGACTGAAGCCAAATTTCGTCCATATGTAACAAAACACTCGACCTTTTGCAGTGAGAAGCACAAGGCAGACCGCTCTTGTGCTATTAGTCTTGTGATACAAAGCTCAACTGGATATTTAATTATTCTAAGCCATTATAGACAGGAACCAGCTTTCAGAAGCTGGAACCTGTCAAGTGGAAACCTGCTAAAATGTTGCATGCCGTCTCAACAATAATCAAGACCCCCTTTGATTTACACCTGAGGAATACTGCCCTGAGCGCCTGGCTGAACAAATTTTAAAGGACATCACATTTTTTAAACACGTTTTGGTTTGCAGCTAACCCTTCATCCTCGCTGCAGTTTTTTATTGATTAGATCTCATCGACCTACCTACTTGCTTACTTACATATTGCTTACTTACCTACTTGCGGACTTACCGACTTACTAGCTTACTTATTTGCTCACTTATTAGCTGACGCAAACTTATTCACTATCAATGTGGAATATTGCCAGATTCCATTAGCTCGTATGTTACCTAAGTCGCGGATTGCGTGAATGAATAGCAACCGTCTATTGTTCGCATTTGATCTCTCGACGTTGTTTTCCATTTAGCAAACGCTTGTCTCCAAACGTAAACCAGCCACAGATAGACAAATCACAAACACGTTGAGCATATATTGGATGATGGTTTTTCACTGGCAAATCAGTTGCTATCTCGGCAGTTGCGGGGTTGTTTGTGCTATTGACTTAAGGTTGAATTCGAAATCTAACAAGCAGATTGCCACTTCATAAAAACGGCTGACTACTGGTGGGTAGTTAGAAAAGTTCCGTCTGACTAGTCATTGATCATCACAGCAGACCTGAAGTAAGCGAATACGGCGTTCCACGTTTTATCGAAAGTCAAAGTACACGTTTAACGTGACATGGAAGGGCTTTCAGGAAGGAGCGGTCAAACGCCTCTCTCCCAATAAAACCTTTACATTAAACGTACAGCTTCGTCTGATCGTGTTTTCTCTCTCCGGCTATTACTGCTAAAAATTGTCCTAGTCATGGCATACCTGAGCCCTTTCAGGGGCTTTCATTCTTTTCTCCGAAAACACCCTCCTAGAGTCCACACCGAACTTGGAGACGTATGCTAGGGTGCATCAAAATAAATTTTAAAAAATGAAATTTTCTGTTTTGTATGGCGTATAGGGTTAAAGTACGGACAGAGTTACCAAATGTCCTCCTTGTCTGAACATCCTACGGGGTTGCAAAATGCCGGATAGATAATTTGCGGACTCCTAAGTTTCATGATATGGGATGATTTGTTGATCACTTATCTCGAGTACTTGAAATAAAAACAGTTAAATCAAGTTTACTATTATTAACTTGTCAAGATTATGGGTAGAACAACAGTATAAACTACAATATAAATTCATATGGGCGGTGGAACAGACAAAATATCGTTGTGTGGTCTCCTGGTGGATTTTAGAGCTGGGACTGTGGAATTTATTCTGCTGGCGAAGTCCTGTCTATATCGAGAAATCATAGTTCCACACAAATCTTGCAAATTACCAGCAATACGCGTCGCTCAAATTTTTGAGGACATCACTCTGGGTAAATTCTTGAACATCATCCGGTTCATCTGGTTGGATGAATGGGGTGATTAGCTTGGAATATTGAATGCATATTACGCGTTTGGTCACACGTAACCAGGTGTAAATTTATAAGTGTTTCAACGTCTGTGCGAATGGTCTTCGGCTCGAACATTTTTGCGCTTCGTTTGATGTCCATTAGTGACAATTTATATCAAGGGTACAGAGCGCTCTTAAAAAAGGACTAAACTGAAATAACCAATTGATTCAGGATTCAGTCGGGTCAGTTAATTAAATACGTGAATTGATTTTAAAAAAATCCCACCGCGGATAAAACTTTATTCGCAAGTTACCAGCAAACTCAGTTTTACCGTCACGAGGATAGGAGGTTTTCAAAGGAGATATCAGCCAGAAATATTGGACGGAATTTCGCAGGTATTTTTGCCTCATCGAGCTGGGTAACACGAAAAGCTCAATCGATTGGCGTAAGCATCCTTTAAAGAAGTGGAACTGTTTTTAGGACAATTCAAAAGACGGTTTAGTTGAGCGACAAAAATTTACTATCCTAAAACAACTTTCCGCAACATGGAAGTCCAAGATATTAATTCAGTTAGGTATTCTACCGGTTCCAGTTTTCGAAATGTTACTTTAATTTTCAGACTTTTCATCGCATTCATAACTCTACTCATACTTTGCACTGGTTGTTGTAGGAATATAGCTGTGTAAAATAACAAACAATTCATCATCCTGAAGACCTGACTGTTTTCACTCGGGTACATTTGGAAGGTGTGGTATGGGGTTGGACTGAATCTGAAGTGGTCATGGCTTGCTGGTGACTTAGCTCTGACCGACATTTCTGGGCACCACCCACCCACAAACAGAAGCACGTTTGTGTGGCCTCCTTCCAAAATACCAAATCAAAAGGAATTTATTTATTAGTCTTCCGTTCGTATCAGCTACCCGACAATCTTTGTTTGACAAAAGTCTCTCCGTTTTCTCTCTTCGTTACTTTCCTCTTATCACATGATGTGTGAACATATGATCCGCACAAACAGGATACAAGCAAACTGCATTTCGGAAATACCAGTCATGTTGGCCTAATTTCATGATGTTCCTTTCCTTTACGCATTTTCATCACAATACATGCACATGTGTGCTTCATCACCGTTCAGGAATGTATGGTACTAGACGGCATTCGGAAAGATGGGTAACTGGATATTACGTAAATAAAGTACCCTGTAAGCAGCAATGTTCGTTTAGACGAAATGCCCTGTCCAGTCGGAAGTAGAGCGATGTTCTGAGAAAAAAGCCAATCTACCCAAATTCCAAACTTAATTTAACTTATTTTTTGAGCAGGTCACCTAAAAGGTGATTCTGTGATCATCAGCATGCGTGATGTATAAAAATAAGAAAACCCGTTATGATGAACAAAAAGCTTTATTTTGTAGGAGACTTTCTGCTTTAGGACTGAAAAACGCTCATGACATATGTGTTCGAATTTGGTATGCAAAAGTACAGAAAGCTCGCTATTTAGCCAAACTATTCATATTCCGGACAAGCATAAGGAACCTGTTTTGAGAGTTGTGACGCAGCAATTTTCCTCAATCTATTGGATAAACAATGTCATCATCAAAAGAGTATTTCATGCTTCGTCTTGCTGACCTGTGTTGGATATACCAACGCTCAACCCGAATTGTGGTCTGTGAGCTTAGACCTTTCCTTATTTTCCGAAGTACTAATATGCCATTCTGATCCGAAGCTGTACTGGACAGTTAGGTTGTGTGAGCTCCCAGTTGCTTTGTTCGTCTTCGTCGATATTGTTCAAGTCAAGATGAAATAAAACCAACCAATCATTTTCCATTCATTTACAGATTTTCGGAACGACTGCAGGGGTATAAGCTTCACTGCAGGTTAACACAACTTCTAGATCCAGTAATACTGTGGCGCCCGGCCCATCACGCCTGAGAGCACCAGAAATAGGTTTCCGTTGACCGTGTCTTTGCATTATTCCAGGGATTGAACAACTTCACGCATATCACCGACGAACTACGACAGTTTACCTTGATATCAAAATAGCGTTCAACCCGGTGGATAATTTGGCTCTTGTGCATAAAATTGGTTGACGAGGAATGCCCTTGGATTTTGTAAGTATTCTCCCTACTATCTATTTCCGTACCCACAACTGATGAAGTTCTCCTTTTTTTACCAGTTTTATCGTGGACACAATAAACGAATATGCTGTCCAGCGGCTCGCAGTTCTGGGTGTTGTAATTACATCTGGCACGCTAAAGTTTCAAAAATTACTTTGTTCTGCTGTTTCACGACCGCGTGCCCGCATAAACTGCCCGGAACGTAATATCGGAAGCGGCCCCCGTCTCTTCATGCAACTTGCAGCTTCAGAGTTTAAAGCCTTAGATGACAACTTCTCACTTCTTGTACCTCTCTGAAGCTTCAGAATAAGGAACTTGAGTTCGCTGATCACGTTGTTTACTGATCAACCAACACTCCGAACCCTTGCTGGTGAAAGGTTTGCGGCGGGAAGGCCGTGACGTGGCAACGCAGAAAGAAAGTGGCCACCGTCCAAGTTAGCACTCTGGAATATGCGCGATTCCTGCGTGGGCCCGCGTGACAATCCTTGTGCGTATTTGGAAAACTTAAAGAACATGGCACGTGGCGGATTCTGTTGAAAAGCCTCCTCTCACCTCCAAGCCGAACTACCTACTTAACGCTTATTTATCATTGTATGCTGGGCTTGTGTTAATGGGGGTTCGCAAAAAGGGCTTAATCCTGCTGTTTGTGTCTCGCCTGCAGTTTCGCATTCAGTTGTGTTTATCTGAATAGTCTTGGAAGATGAAGACAGCTACTTTTTGGAAAGGGGAATGGGTTATTTTTTCCAATACTTCCACATCCTTCCCGTTTCTGTGTTGAACGAAACTCAACAAAAAAAATGAGTACATGATTATGATTGGTTGAAAGGCTGTACGTGGGTGTGACACAGTGACCAAGCCTCTTCATATTTTTAATAACTTTCGATTTACATGATGGGATTTGTGTGTCGATAACTCTCCAAATAGAGTTGTCCCAAAACCCGTGTTTGAAGTATTCTGAGATCCTGCCAGCAAACACTCAAATAACCCTTGATTTTGCTGAAACTCTCGTTGTAGATGAACGCTGACGTAACTTCGCTTTACGATAATGTACAAGTACAAAAGCTCAGCACTTCCCCTAGATTTTCCAAATGTTGACGTTATTTTAACACAAAAAACACCTTTGTGGTCAACCGAAGTGTAAATATGACTATCTGTTAGTGAACCACACACTTCGCGATTTTGAGTGAACTTCATAGGGATTAGATAGATAAACATACATACAAGTTGGTAGGTAGATAGGCGGATAAAAAGGCCGAAAGACAGATGGACGGATGACAACTAACTTCATCTGTTCCTCCCTCTCCAAAAAGTTGAATTCATTTTTCCCATTCGTTTCTGTTTCCCTTGATTATATGCGTACTCAAATTAGCAGTCAAATTGGCATCCCGATTGCAAGGGGGAGCACATAAAAAGGGTTTTTAGAGAGTGGATCATGACATTCTCATAGTGAGATAACAAGCTAAAGTCAGAGTAACAAATTTATGTACAGCAAAAAAGCATTTGTACGCATAAAGATGTCCTACTTTTGCCGAAATACTTTGTTAATGAGCGATTTACCCGGAGAGCGCCAGGTGCATCACATAATTCGATTGAATCCTACTAGGAACTGAAGAAAACTGAAAGTCGGCAGTGAAAAGAATTTAGGCATTACTTAAAGAACTGAAAGTTCTTCATAATTTGGCACGGATATGTGGTAGAGCAGCAGTACGGAATAAAAGCGATTGTGTGAGAGCTCACAAAATTACATGGTATTGTGAAGACATTTGAGTGCATGCACCTTTCTTGTTCACAGAAATGGCTTCCTTAGTTTCATAAGCCTGCTTTGACTTGGGCGGTCTAATTTGAGGTAGGAAAAGTGATAAATGGGTTCAGACAACAACCAAAAGCCTACCAAGGACGTTAGTTCAGCATAGACTGAAAGCTTAATTTGTCTAGTTTTTCCGAACTAGAAGAAAAATACATATTTTGAAGGCTTCGAAATGGTCAGTGTCGGACTGATAAGGGATATCAGAGTAAGTCCATCAGAGTGTAAAACGAGTAAGCCGCTTATAAGGATACTACGACCGAACTTCGCCTCAATATATATCGGTATTAATGAGAAAGGGAAGAAGAACGTTGTTGTTCAACCTCTTTTATTGAAGGCGAATGGAAAAACAAGTGGTACATCAACCAACGGTGAGAGCCACCGAGAAAATCTCAAGAAAAACGCACTCGCATGTGAAATCCTTCCTTTTGGAACAAAAAAAAGTGAAAACGGGATGCGACGACACTTACTGCTCTGCGCCTAGACTTATAATTAAACTGTAATTAATTAATTAATTAATTAATTAATTAATTAAACTATAATTAAACGTCAGAACAAATTTATCAATGAGGGAATCATCAAGTAATATTATCTGTGCGGTTTGAATGGGATAGCAGCATTTTGAAAGTTTTCTATATCCAAAATTTGGAGAATAGCTTACAATAATCCCTTTCCATTGAAGCAGCAGGTGTGGTCTCATGAAGCATCGTCAAATCCGTTGGCACGGTACTCAAGCATACGATGAAATGAACCAGCACAAAGGGAAGGTTCTATTTGCGGATGCTAACGAAAAAACCGTCAGATATTTTGGAGTTACTAGGAACAAGCTTTCATTGCAAACAGCAGTGAGCATAAAGGGTCCGAAGGTACAGCGGAAGCTGATGGAGATTCTGCGTTGAAGACACTGTGGTTCGTGCACTAAAAGTTTCGTGAAATTTTCCACGAAAATGGTTAACGGGACTTAGCACACCCGTTGTGGATTTGAGGCACGTAATCACGGATAGGAGAATCAAGCTCTAATTTCTTTATCGCATAAGTTATGAGTAAACTGAGTGTATTCACGACAGTCCTCGTAAATCCTTCAAAACACTTCCGTCGTCCTCGTTATCTTTTGGGATTAGTAAAGTTTTTGGAAGGAATTATTGGCTGAATAAATCAGGAAGAAGGTTGAAAAACTTGAAACTTAGTGACAGTCCGACATAGGCCATCTTCTAGTCATCCAATTTGTGGAAATGCATGGCGTCATACCCAATAAATATTTAATATGCTTAACTCATCCACGTAAGCTGTGGTGTCCAGCTTTTTTGCCAAGAAAGTCGGCCGATGACTCTAGTTGTTCCCCTGTCCAGGATGAAGCACCGTTGCAGTATTCCAGCCCACAATCAACCATGAAATGCACACAAAAATGTACCCTGACGTCATGTCAGCCGTCGCTTTGTTTGCTGGTAAATGAAATCTGATAGACGAAAACATGTGGCTGCTACTAAAGCGTTTAGCCATACTCACAACTAATGAGGAATTCACCTCACAACTGAGGAGCCTTAATTCATCTTGGTAGTTTATTTCGCGTGGGAGCAGAACGCAATTCTACTGATGTGCGCATGTTGCAAATTCTTCTAAACATCAACTTCTTCTCAGTAGTACTAGATTAAATCTCAGTGAGCATGGCTGAGATACCTAACGTACCCCAACAGCTGAGCAACCATCAGCTTCCGGTGACGAGGTACAGTGCGTGAGTGTCGGTTATTCTGGCGCACACATGTTGATTCGGATCGTGTTGTTATCCCATACAAACCTAAGAAATAAACTTACTATCTGAAAATAAAAAAGCTATGTGATTTAAATGCTATGAGCTTAACTTGCGGTTATCTAAAATTGGCCACCCTAGTGAAACTTGATTTTTGATACGATGAAATAATCGTGGTTATGTAGGACTCTAGAAATTCTGTTTGTATAGTTTCGGGGCGCAGAACCACAGAACCAGAACATCCGATCTCACTATTTCCTATTAATCTTTGTATCTCATTGGACTCCCTGCACAAATCCAGTGCACAATCTTTTGGGTGTTACTTTCAACCAGTCGTTTCGGTAGAGACGCGTGGCCGAACTGTGAATTTAAATACCTGGAGGATAGTGTTGCAGTAGATGGTGCACATAAACTTTTAGGCCACTGTCTGAACTCTGATCTAGGAGACTTTCCGTTTTTGGGTGCACTCGGTATAATATTGGAGAGTAAATTTATTTTAGAACATTTCCGACAAGAGTTTAGTTAAAGTGAAGCAAATCAGTCATTATCATCTTGGTAAAAAAGTGCTCGAAGTTTTTGCATCAGTCGGAGTAGTGCAGTAATCAAAATCATTATCATCGAGAGCGTAACATCAGTGTCCAAAACTGATGCTTCGCTACCGTACAATCAAAATTTATTTGAATGCCTTATTTTGGAGAAAAGGATAAAATTGAACGTGGAAAGGACTTAGTGCTAGCCTACAACAATAATTTCGAGGTGCCTATACCTCTAAACACTCATTCAGGCAATCGGGATAGGAAGTGAAATCAAGAACCCTACTGATATCGATTAACAGCCATATCCGGAGAAGTATTCGGAGAACTATAAGTCTCACACATATCATGGTACTGCCATAAGCTTCCTCGTTACTTTAATGTCTGAGCTATGACATCTGACTTGCATTGCGGCAGCCTTAAAAGGATGTCGATCTTTTAGGGTGATCTCTACGATACGTCAAATACCCAAGCAGCGCCACACATGACTTCGAAAATATAACCGCTGCTTTTCCTGTCTCAGTGGGAAGGACAACACCTAATACATTGTTCTTGAAGTTTGTCACTGCACTTTTATCCCAAAACCCTTTGTTAGGTTTTGAAATCGTCTGTCCAAAAGACTCTTCCAAAACAAACAATCTTCTTCCAAGCCTCTCTGTATCACTATTTTCGGATATTTTACTGGTACAATTTTAGGATGCACAATTCCGGGGATTAATGGAATTGGATTTTGCGGACGACATTTGGTTATTTGATGATCTTTTGTCTGTACAAGCCATTGTGAATAGAAAATCGGAAGCTATCCCTTGTTTTGGCATATACTTTGCACCTTCAAAATGTAAATTCTTGTCACAGGCTTTACATTCCTTTTCGGCTTGTTTTAAACTTTAAGCCCAGTGGCTCAATACCCATTGGTTGCTGCGTACGCCTTGATCATACCTTGGCAGACCAGGTCATTGCAGGTCTTCGTAAGGTTTGGGGAATATTTTTTAGTTTGTGCCATCTGTTGCTTCAAGAGAAATTTAATGGAACCCGGCGGGCTATTTACAGAAAGCAAGTGTAAGCGTAATCCCATTTTGTGGTTACAAAACCTTACCACTATTGCTTTGATGCCTAAAGCGCTTTTGTCACCGGCGCTTTTGTACCACGACGAGAGACAGATGGATGCCGAATGCACACTAATGTGTGGTGCATAGGCTAGAAAGAATCGCTGGACCAGAAACTGAAACTTAACTAAAATTATCTGAAGGTGTATTGTGCATATGAAACCACTAATTATCAACATGGTACTTTTCATCCCAGGCCACTGTTTGTGAAGAATCTGAGGAGGACAAGACATGATAAGCCAAGTGCAGAGTGGACTGGGTAACAGTGAAGCTTGCGATTTTCGCGCTTATCTTATTCTTCATGCACATGGCTATAAACCATACGGCACATGGCACTGCCGTTCCAAGTGTTTTGGTGATGTCACTTTCTAGACGACTTGTCCAGCAAACCTTTGTATGTTGGACTCATTTTGAGTCAAGCTGACAAACGACGTTGCCTTAATCTCGCCGCTGTTAGTTCATCTGATATGATGCTTATGTATGTCTAACTAGCTAAAACATATTCTTTGAATGTCAAAAGCGGTGGATATTGTCGTACTGCCAAGGTAGGGGAATGGTAGTTGCCCTAATGCTCTAAATCGCTCTACAATAATAAGACCGTAAGTTTTAATCACATTTATGAGGAACTTCACTATATCAAGTACAAAGATCGGTTAAATTCGGACTAGTTATAGCATCTCGCCATCCAGTAAGGTTTATCGAACAAATAGAGAGTTAACCGCCAACCATGGGAAGTTTTGAAAATGTTTTCAGCTGGAAATAGTCAGTGAGTTAACGTTAGTTCCAAACCTCACACCTGAAAACAAAGC
The DNA here is from genome assembly GCA_004794785.1 of Opisthorchis felineus. Lineage (NCBI taxonomy): Eukaryota > Metazoa > Platyhelminthes > Trematoda > Opisthorchiida > Opisthorchiidae > Opisthorchis > Opisthorchis felineus. The sequence goes on from SJOL01007263.1 coordinate 162,447, forward strand.
TCACAGGAGGCACGGATATGATTCCACCGGCCTTCTGAGGGATAAAACTAGGAGTGTGAACCAAGTTATATGCAACTATGGGCCCGAAAAGTACACAGAATGCTATCTGGGCAACATCTTGGTGCCTGTTGGTGGAACCATCGGCACAACAGTTTAGTTTCACAGATTCAGTTTAGTTCGCTATTGAAAAGAAGCAAAACAAAGGGTTACGTTTCCTTCGTGTTAGTATTTAGAAAAAGACCGACGAGACCATAGCCGGCAAAGTCCACAGAAAAAGTAGACAGGGCAGAATATCCAGTTAATTGCTACGAAAGCATAGCCTTATTATATGTTTCACTGAAAAGGCCACAAAATAGGCATCTCCAAGTGTTCACGAGGGAACTAAAATAATAAGAATGTGTTTTATAGTAGAACGACTCTCCTGAGTGGTTCGTACTCGAGATTGTGCAACCTATGGAACAGAAAACTAAGCGTTGTCCAATTGAGAAAAGTGTGTTTACATGAAACTCCCATCCAAATATGACGATCGCTGAACTAGTTACCAAAATCCTTAAACACTCTGTTGATACATACATGGCATACATGGCCGCTAATCTGTGGTTGTCTCAATTTCAGTCCCACTGTCACTTCTTATTTGAAGAACAAGCTATGTCACCGACTTCTGTGTTTACCCGTATGTATGCCCCTGCCAAGCAGCAAATGTCGGTCTGTTAGACAGTATTCCGAAACACATTCCTGTGCCCCTGGGTGGTGGTTAGAAGAGGCAGACCTCAAGTGGGACTGCGAGACATGTGACTGAAACCAATAATGTAATGGACAAAGACCACATCTTCCAAGTCGTATACTTGGTATATCTAAACCTATCACGACTCTTAGGATCCCCACTATCGTCAATAGCAGGGGTGACTTTAATCGGACGGCGTAACCCGCAACATTGCCTCCAATAGGAACTTGCGACTACTGGACCCGAGTTAGTCTAAGAGAAATCCGGTGCCATAACCTTGTTTGACATGAAGTCATTAACGTGATCCCATAACTTATTGGCCGATTAAGCTCGCCCGTCTAATTGCATGTAAGTAGGAATGAAACGCTAACTGAGAAGACATCTAGAGTTAACACGCAGCATCATGGAAGGTGCCTTTTTATATGAAAACTGAGCGTCATCCACTCTACCAGATTTTCATTTACGCCTCCGTCTAACCATCGGCTGGGATGGGAATTTTCGTGCAAATCGGAATATGTCGAATAATGTTTAACCCAATTCAAACTAGCATAGAGGATAAAATCATTCAGGCGTCAGTTCAGGTTTAATCGGCACTAACGATGCACACATTAATCGGTCAGGTCACATGGAGAAAGGGTCGCTTGAGTTCATTATTTATTCAGCCACTGTTGTAACAGTGGTGGTAGTTCCCCGGCAGCTTCTTGAAAACAAAACCTCGTAAACACCTAATTAGACTTACCTCCAAGCACGAGTGGACGCAAGGTTCAAACTCTGTCATCTAACAGTAGGGGAATATATAGCCTCGACTAAACGCACCTGTTGAACTGCGCTACTACACACACAGGCACGCAGGCACGCAGGTATAAAGATGTCATGAAATACCAAAACACGCAGCGCATAAGCATAAGACTCTGCCGCGGTGTTTAGACTGCTTTCCAAACAATGTTCAAGATGGTTTGCTCCAGCGACTCTTTTCGTTTGGTACGTCTTTATCTCGCATACCTTCGAGAACGGTTATACTTAGTAGCCGAAAATTCGGATTTTTAACCGCCCTTCCTAATGAAATCTTGTTTTGATTAAAATCTTCAATTGCGTTGGCACATTTTGCCAAAGGCCGGTCACATAGCGCTTTGCTATTTTGCCTGAAATACGATTTATTCTAGAGTACCTATTCGATCTGGTGGCAGTAGGCAACATGGTAAGATGTCTTGAAATTGAGGGAGTTCAAAACAGTCGCGCAGTTGTTCCTGCTTATCAACTTTGTCTGGTATCTTGCGACTTTTAGGAAATTTACTTTGTGATTCACATTCGCGTGACTGCGTTGCATTAGGGACTTATTATAGCTGGCTCATTAAGCTTCATTGGTTTACCTATAGGTTTTGATTAAGAAAGTAGGGAAAACTGTAATTAAATTGGTCGCATATCGATTTTCGTCAGTTCGAACACCACACCAAATTACCACACGCAGGTTAGGTCAGTTGCATATTGACAGAACTACTTAGCCCATTCGATGTGTGCTATACCGGCTGTGACCAAATTAATTCGTGAAAGCTGCATCACGAAAACAGCTTCTCTGATTTGCTGGAAATCGTTCCTGAATCCTTTGATGGGTAGCTGAGCCACAACCTAGTATACCGTGCCACACTCATGGTGTAACAAAACAACGTGGTCTGATAATCAACGTATCCAACATAGGCAACCAACTGTTTTGCCCTCTGGAAATTTGAAAGACGTATCTGACTAACTGCTCAAGTCCTTCATAGATGTGGAATGAACATCAAAACTGCAGTAGTCCATTGCTGCTTCAAAGACAGTCTCAGTGTTTGTCTTGGTAACGCTGTACGATCAAATTTAACTGATAACACTGTGCGTCAGCTTGCTAGTTCTTCACTTGAACAATTGTGTTGCCCATATGGAGAAAATGTTTTCCATGTGTCCAAGGTACAGCTTGCTTGCAATGGTAGTAAACTCGTTTGCTTAAACGCATTTCTTGAATGAATTTCAAAATGTGTAGGAACCCACTCTGGCAATCAAAATTAGCAACCGAATTCTACCAAACCGAACTATCTGGTGGCAGTGATTACCGAGGTCCCACATCAGTGTAACGTGTCTCTTACCTGAGTGGATGGGGCAGTGAGAAAGACGGAATATGCTTCGCAATTCAACTAAAGCGAACTGATGTATAACGAAAGCGAACGGTACGTATGGTGAGAGCACAGAACACGAGGTTAGAATGGCACCGAAATGTGCCACTTTAGTGCAACGGTGGCACCGGATAAAACAAGGTACATGAGCTTTTATAGGTGTTTTTGATTTCAAGTTGTTTGAAGGAATGTTTAGATAGCAGGCCTACTGAGGTGGTTTCCAGTATGAATCTCCAAATATTGCCCGGCAATGACGTTTAGACCATGAGCACACAGTATTATTTCTTGTGGAAAAATGTGGTTCAGTGCTTCCTGAAACCAGCTCAACCGGGCCAAATAGTATTGCTCTTCTTAAATAGTCGGGACCAATTCGGCGCGAACCTGCACAATCTAAAGCTTTAATGGCAACAATACGCAAGTCTACAAGTACAGTAATATCTTGTCTCTTTGGATAAAAATGCGTGAGATAAGAGGTAATAAACAATCTACAAACTTTTGTTGACTTGGAGTACCTTCCTCAGTTCAGGAATGTAACAGTGGAGGAGACTAGCGGGTGTTTTAAATTCTACTCCGTAGTATAGAGTGTGAAGCATACTGAGATTATGTTCGGATCAGTTAATTCGGCTATATGTTCGCTAAACAAGATTTAAGGGATAGCAATTTGGAAAGTTTGAAGTTCTAGCAACTTTCATTCAACCATTACTCTAAGGCAGTAGTATTTTGCTAGAAGGAAGATGAAGTCGGCAAGTATGAGCCGGTCAGTTACCTTTCGGTCTACATGAATACTGCACGAAAACTGCGTTATCACTGCGCGTGATAATTCACTTGGGGTACTATGAACATGCAGTGAACAAGTTCATATTGGCATAAACACAAAGGGGCAACCCTACAATTTACATGTGTATGCATTAGCGAATTCCAATCACGATCGAACAACAGACATCCATAATTCAGCCGACTGACCCTGGATATGCTGACGACAGGGGGACACGTTTTTGAGGAGTTTTTCCGGTGTTGCTAGCAACGCGGGCAACAACGAAATCCAAAGAGTGTCTACCCCACTAACTGTAAATCCACAGAACACAGTAGGTACGAGTAATGCTGTCGGCAGCGGTCCGCTGAGTGTGTACACGTACGAGTAGGTCAGAAGGATTAAGGACTACTGAGTGGGATATTACTGATTTAAATTGACAAATAATTAGTACTCAAATAATTTTAATGGGTTTTGTTAAGGAGGCCCCATTAAATGACCAAGTTGGAGGCAATGACCTTATGTGCCGTTTGAGATGACGGAGTTATGGTCCACAAGATGTTTTCCACCATTCCTCTTGTTTTCGAATGTTCCTTTAAAACGAATTGGTGACACGAAAGTGTTTACTTGTTGCCGAGTATTGATCTTGCTGTCACTGATCGCACATATCTCGTACCAAATGTCGCCAGTCTCGTAGCATGAGGGTGAGTTCTCGGCCATTATCTAATATGCACAGATGGCAAACTGTAAGACGCATGTGCTTTGTGGACTACCCGCAGAGGAATACACAGCTGTTAAATAATCGTGAAATGACAGCCTCCTTTTCGAGTTTGAACTGAGCAGAATGGTAGCCATAGAGCAAACCATTAGTTGCAGTACACTAATTAATTTTACCGAGAGCTTTGGCGAGTTGATACAATTTTGGAAGCTCTGCAGCTTGGAGACGATTACCGTATGCACATAAGTATGTTACCAACCGTAAAATTGTTACGGAATTTCACCCAACGGAGCGTCATAGATATTTTCGAAGAAAATTCTCATAATATAATACTCGGTCCCGGTTGTTAGGATAAAATTTATTTCCATATCAACGGTGTACTGAATACAAAATCAATAAGGCACGACCGTCGGCACTCTGTGAGGTTTCAACGTTCCATATTTTCGGTGGACCCATGGACCGTGAGTGGTGCAAGATGCTACTAAACGTGCCAGAGTAGGTGGTTAGTCTAAATTTTCTGGCCATATCTAGGATTTTTTCAAAATTTTATGAGCTCGTCTGCCTGGTGAAAGCTCGGTGATGTGGCATTTAATCGGGTTGTAGGTCAAATATTTGGATCATCACAAAATCAGAGATGTTATGGTCCTGCCAAAATAATATCAAAAGAAAATGGCTGATTTGGGTTAAAAAGACTTCACGGGTTGGTGTTCAGCTGCCGTTGGCGAGCTTTGTCTTCGGATATCATTATCATCAAAAATTTATTAAATCATAATACGCTCATGAAGGCGGGATTGCAGATCACGCGTGTCGCAACTTTTGAACCATTTAATACTGCCTTAAACCCATTGATAGTGTGCATGTTTAACTCAACTATGAACAAATATTGCAGATAATATTTGCTTAATTCTGGACCGGCATGAACTAACGATTTCATTTTCGGTACAGTTTTCAAGAAGGTTATTCTTAGGATTACTGCAAATAGATTAGTATGGTACAAGCTTGAAAAATAGTGAACTGTCCATAACTATGTTTGGTTCTATCCAACGTTTAGAACCGTTCATGCACTTCATCATCAGACGTAAAAACGAGGTAGAAAGTAACGTCTATATTGTTGGACTACGCTGAAACGCAGACAGGGAGCAACCGATTAGCTGTCCGGCACTGCTAAATACCGGAATAGATAATGTCCTTTGCGGGGTGCCAAATTTACAGACGATCAATCTGGTACAAAAGGAGAGCAAATCGGAAAATCAAAAGCAACAAAAAACCAAATTTAGAAAAAGTTTCAAGGAAATCCCTGTGTTTATTCACATTTTGAAAACAGATTGAGATTTTATGCCCAAAATAGCAACTGTTCATGAAATGGATTTCATATAGGGCAAACGGAGGATGATAGAAAGTACGGACAGGCTTGAGGGGTTCCCAACTAGATGGACTTTTTGCTTAGTATTTAATTGATTGTTACATTAAACCAGGGAATTTGTCTGTTCCAATGAGAATCTCCTCTTTCAGAGGGAACCATCTGTCCGGGTTCCATCCTCGGTCCTCATTACAACGGCCCATTGTATCTTTACGACTGAGCCCTCTAGATAACCGGTTCCAATGCGAGATTGTTAGGGGGGCCATCCCGAAAGTCAAAGTCTGACGCAGAGAAACCAGACCAACTATGATGATTTTTTTTGCATATAAACCAAATTCCACTATTTTCTTTGAAACGTATTTGTCAAGTCCCTTGGACAGCATCAGGAATAAGAGTGGAAGGTAAGCAGTAAAACTACGGTTGGCGTCTGGAGGTCACTGAATTGCCATGCCCCAACAGTGTCTGCATTTTTACTTTTTAAAAAATCATTTGAATCACCAGAGCGACAAAAATGGTCTGGTTATTTTTTGGAGAGCTGGCCTTCTTTCCATCAACCCAGTAACAAATTTGTGGGATTATGACAAGTTGGTCTGTTTAGAAGGCGGTGGCGTTTCGGATCACAAAAAAAGAGGATAACATGACCTCTTGATGCAGGAGTGCGTTTTTTGTGTTGATTTTCAAACCTACGACGGTGAAAGATTTTGATATCGGAGATGGGCAAAACTGGTGATCGTGTTGACCAGAATTCTGTTTCGGACACATCATCAAGTGTGCAGCACCGAGGTACATGAAGATGAGCAGGCCTGGATAAGTGACACAGACAAGCTAATTCTACCACTAGACCTTTCGTATGTGAACTGCAAACTACATGTGCAAATTCACGTGAAAACAAGCAACCTACATGGAGTTAGTAGCGTGCGAAAAGTGGCTGAATATTGGTGAAGTACGCTGCGGTCAAGCCACGAAAGAAATTAGATAAGTCAAGAGCAGCTATAAATCCACAAGCCAAATATACTTCCAGGTATTCCTCTGCGTGGAATATGTAAACTGTCGCCAATCCTCTTTGTACGAAGTTTGACGATGTCCATAATTATTGGTCATTTGCTTAACTAGCCAGTATAAACACCAACTAAGACAACGTTTTAGGTATACGTTTGCAATTGTTGTAGTGGCGTTGAATCGAATGATATTTCAGTGCTCTTTATTGAAAACCAGATTTTAACTTTAAAATGGAATAATATGTTTTCACACTCTATGTCTTGGGCGCTTGTAACATCAACATAAACCTCAGTTCTTGGCCGCTGTGCCCACTGTAGACACATCAATGAGATCGGGTTTTTCTCCAATCGAGACACAAAATATCAGAAAAACGATCTACATAGCCAAGAAATCTATTGTTTTTGCAGTTGCCTGCTCAACGAAAGTTTTCAAAGTTTGGGCAAGTAAATTTTTGACCGGCTTCCCATTTCCCAAAGCCACTAGGTTTTAGACAGCAGTTCGCGCGTTAAATGCCTCACGTATCCGCGAGACCTGATAAAATTACCACGGAGTTCGGGTCACCTTTGGGATCACATCGAAGCTTTATTTATTTGATAATTATGGCAGTTTTCGATGGACGGGTGGTGGATCGATTTTTAGGAGTGATCAACTCAGCTGTTTTAGATGTTCGTTTGCGAATTAATTACTTTTATGCTGAAAGGATCCTCGTGATGGACCCAAAGACTTGTATCAAAGACGTGAGGTTTTTTCAACGCAAGACAGGTGACTAATGGTAGCATTGGTCTTCTGGTTGGCCACTTCGCTTAGGATACGGTTGGGTAGCTGATTTTGCACTCCAGTGCAAACAGCAAGTCAAACAACTTGCAAAACGTCCAGAGCATTCCTCGCCAGGAGAGGCAATGTCCACAATACTCTTTCTTACAGCCACATTTATAAGAGCCTCAAGCTTATACTGGACGTGGTTCAAAGAAAATTTGGTACACCTTTGCGCAGCCACAAGGTATTTACCCAGATTAAAATATGCCTGCAAATAATCCAGTGACATAAAGCTACGATTATTACCCACAGCCGTGTTTACCACAAAAACTGCAAGAATTGAACATAAGAATGCAGGGATTATAGTTCATGATAACGGAGGTAAATTGCCCAAAAAAGACTTGGACTGAAGCACACATCATGCAAACTGGTTTCTGTATGTTGCAGTTGGTTAGAATAACTTGTATAATAGAAAATACACATATGACCACCACTCTGTTTTATTCAGTCGGTTTTATTTCCACAATATCTGCCGGTAAGCTGCGTTTTCTCCAGTACTCCGGTAGCATTTAATCAGAACTACTCACTTTACTTTTGAATGGGCCAGGTTTATACAACTTTTCAGTCGACTTATTGACATTCAATGCGCAACATAATTTCAGTGAACCGTTGTGTTTTTACGATCTGCGACAGTTGAGGTTTTTTTATAATTCTGGCGAAGTCATCTTCCATCAGTGTGCTTGGAACAGACTCTACAAAAATCCCAAAAGAAGAACATTTTTGGCCATGTGAAGCTTGTAAACCCGGGTTCAGATCATTCAGAATTCGGACGCGTGGAAACGAAATGGTAATATCCTCTGCCGTCTGTCACTCAGGGAAGGATTTAAGCGTACAACTCACGACTGGTTATCTGTTCAACCTTGGGAGCCATCAAGTGAATCCTCGCACCGAGATGACAGCCTTATTCGGACTGCAAGAATCAGTAGAGACTCAAGCTCACATCTTTGTACGTGGACGTGGTAAAAACCACAAGTCAGCTGATTTTGGCCCGATCCGACAGTCAAAATCTGCTACACCAGGAACATCTTGGTATTTGGATGGCTCTAATGCAGTGCAACGACACAGGGTATCAGTGCATTCTGTTTGGTTTTAAAAGACGTTAATCCTCTGGAATGTATGCACGAAACGACTAATATATCTTGATTTGGTCAGCATACGTAACCGTAGCTTAGAATAAAAAAGCTTGTTACCAATAAGCGATTAGTTGAAATATATAAAACCATCGTCCAATTTGGATTTGAACCAATCCCTTAAGACAGGATAATTTAAAAATCAAGCTGAACATTTTTGGTTACAACGATAAACATCAAACTGTTCGGTATAGAAGGTATTTTGTTCATCACTCTCCAGTAAAGGACAATCATAAAGTCAGATACTGAAAATGATTGCAAGTTACCTCGATCCCTCAGAGGATGACCAAAAATATGAAGACTAACCGGTTAGCATGACCATCAAAACCAACACGAAATTGTCCAACTTAGTTTTTAGGTCTGTTACTGCCCTTTAACTTGCAATTTTTCCCTGGTGCGAGGCCACTCCAAGTAGTAATATTTCAGAATAGGGCCTTGGTTTGTGTGTCCGGAGGTAGGCTTTTTACCGAAGCGCTATTGTACTTTTCAGTCAAGATTTATAGACGCTTTCGTACCCCGTTTCGAAATAAAAAGACTGTGTTAATATGAGAAAGCTCGTTTGCATTTCACTTTGTCCTTATTCTGTTATTTTTTTCCATTCTGTAAAATGTTTTATTCTTCACATCTGTAAAATACAGTTATCCTCAAACTGAAGTACTTTCATCTTTAGAAAGTAATAAAGTCTCCTCCCGTGAGAAACTAAATTTGAGACATTCCAACATTTCATGAGCAAAAGCACTTTAGATATTAGCTGAAGGTCAATATGTTCTTGAGCATGAAAGAAATATCTCATGTCATGATAAGAGAGACAAATAAGCAGGTTCGCCTGATAAGCAATCTAACGGCAGAAAATTTTGCTGAGTTTTAAGGTAAGAAAGCAGTGCATTTGTCATCACAACTGACGAGTTGTCCAATACAAATCTAAGTCCATATGGAAGAGTTTATTTAATTCGACGTATTTTCAAAAGCTGAGTAAAAGTCGAAAGCCAAATTCACTAAGTACTCAAGTTATTCTGTGAAGACCGGTTACTTTTCATCAAAATGTTATGATGTCTTAAGATGTCTTTGGATTGTCAATCTAAAGCAACCATAGGCATGTGAGGATATACACATTTATGCAAATCGTGAACTGGAATCGACATCAAGTCATCTTGGTGTGTCTTGTAATTTCCAGTGTTATGACAAAATTTTGGCAGTACGAACTTGATCCGTATTGAAATGGTTTGAAGAAGAAAACCGAGAAAACTTTCAAAACTGTATGCGATTATCATCAAAGCTCAAGGTTATTGCACAATAAAAAACACGTTACTTTCACTCTTCTGAATTTTTCCAAAGCTAAACTCACATAACTTCGAAAATCTCTGTGAATAATTTGTAGGCACTTACCAGCAGCATAAATCTGGCGTCTGATAAGCGATTCATGAAGTGGTTTTTAAAATTGACAAAGTTCGTACCTTCGATTAAGATAATTAGATAGGCTACGTGGTACACACAAAATGGATTGAGATATCGAGCTTCCTTTGATTTTGCAATGACTCAGCAAATTTACCCTGTCGGGCAGATTTGTTTTTTATTTGAATTTTTGTCCTGTAAGTAAAAGCAGTCTATACTGTAAAGCCGGGAAGCAATGTACAACTCTTTCAACCCTATTGGGAACTGTCAGCAGTGCGCTTCCCTCACAACGGTCAAGACGAACACAGTATTTCGAGCCTTCCAGCTTGTGGTTCAACACCAAACTGTTCGGCTACGAGTGCCTGAGCCTCATTGTGATTGGACAGAATATTGAGTCATTCATCCGTCAGTCGCGGAATCCATATCCCGTGTTCATGGGTTGACTTTCTTCTTGAGTGAGGGCTTCTCAGGTGGAGGCTTTACTCATCATGTGAGATTCCTACTCTTCTGAGTCACTAAGAAACTTTTAGTAGCGTGAAGAGATTTGGAAATTTTCAACCGAGATTTTGTCCTTCACGTACAGCCCTTCTCAGCTGGAATCTCTCAAACTAACAGTCAGAAGAATTTCAAAAATGAGTGAAACTTCTTTGTGAGAAGTCGTCACGAGGAGCCAGTCAACAATTATGACCATGTGATTTGGTTGCACGATGAGTGGCGTTCTACCCCCCTCCACGTGAGAGCTAATTACACCGCTGCATAGCTGCTCATGGTCGAACGGTTACGTGTTCAACCACCAACCGGAAGGCCGCAGGTTTGAAACTCTCAGACCTCTGTGAGATGTGTACAGCCAATGATTCCCGATGAAGATGAAACAGCTGCAGAGTGTTTCTCCACTTTCAGGATAGATTTACTTTACTGACAGGACAAAATTTGAATTGAAAATTCCTAGATCTCTCCACCGCGAAATCCTATTTCAGAACGAAAGAAACAAATGTCACTTTTTATATATTCACTTTCGCAGGGAGTAACTCATGAGGCGCTGAATTTCCGCAACAGTTTTGACCATGTATACTCTGTAGAGCTTTGGGAAAAATTACTTTCTCTAAGATGGAGGAACACCCAGAAGCAACGTCTTTTCATTTTGGATGAAAGGCATTTGTGGTTTCCATTGCAATAGCTAAGCAATGTTCTATGCTTGTTTATGAAATATAAAAAATGTGAAAAAACAGGGGAATTTACTGTTTGCCGATGAAACGCAGACAGACTATTCACCAATAATATGCGCCAAAAATAGCCTACATATACCCACCGGAATATCGACCTCAGATGCCTAAATCGCAAGAAAATTCCACGGCCTTTTCACGCCAGACTGCTTCAGCTTTCAATTTATGGGCCTCAGCGCTTAGCATATCGCGTATGTTTTTGTTTTGAAATAGATCGTTTCAGTTCATGTTAATGTGTGGATTCCTACCCTATCACCTGGCTGCATTTCTTTGTTTGGCGTCACATCGCTTGAAAATCGGCTTTTCCACTCATGCATGCAGATGTTTGCTTTTTCGCTGAGGATGAAGGTTTGGTATGCTGGTGCTTGCAAACGAAAGTGGGGAGGCATCAGAACTCGGCAAGTCGGTAATTCCGGCAAGTCATTCAAGGTTAATTGACTCACTTCTTCTGAGCTAGTCAAGCTCAACTTACATAGAAGCTAGTACGAGCTCAACGTTCGAAAAATCAGGTGGAAGTATTCTGGGCTGTTACGTTTTACGGGTGGCGCGTAATGCCATCGCACATGAGGAACACACTGTAACTTTGAATAAAACGGTCAGCCAAGATCTATGGTTGGAAGAGTAAGACGTCGGCGGCGATCAGATCCCGGGAAGGCTTCCTTGAAGCAAACTAATGAAGCAATTCTCCCGATATATGCCGCAGTTTCCGATTCAGCATGCTACTCCGCTTACTGTGCATATCAGTGGTGCGCATTTACAGTGAACAGTATAAATACTATGCGCAACGTCCAACGACCACGTTGCAAGTATTATTTTAGCAGAACTTCTGTTATCATAAAGTAAAATTTTGATGTCTGAGCACTGTTTGTTAACGACACATCTTGCTTCTAGGGCGAAGGAACACCTCACTTTAGGGAGATCAACAGAACAACTTAAAGGGTGCATTGTTCAACACCATCTTCAACTGCTGCCAGGCTTATCAGACACTAGCCTGTCACTAGCCTGAATAGCAAAATATTTTGCAGGTACGCTGTTCACACAACTGACTACTGCTCACTTGTCAGTTTGTTTACCTTATATGGTGTGACGCAATAGCTCACGTTGCTCCTTGCACATCATATCTACCTTGAAACTGACAAAAGTATACGAACTTTGACCCTTAGTGATTTATGCCTTTACTCTGGTTTACACAGACGGATAAAAGTGATAAAATGCCCCACGCAGTGTTTGATTGTCCACTTTAATACTTGGACTTGTCTCAAAACATTAGGTCGAACATCAAGAATTTCAACTTACTTTGACCAACGTCCTCCAATTCCGATAACTAGCTGGTATTCTGACAGAACAGTAACGATCCAAAGTGATTAGAAACACAGTGTACTGGCTAGTGAGACAAGCAGAAAAGTCCAGCGATAGCCAGATATCACATACCCACTGTCCAAGAGGCCAGTAGCCAAGCAACTGATATGTAATAAAAAGATTCATCGAGAACAGTCCAATCAACACATCGGTCGCAGCCAAAGAAGCAATAAAATAATTACTCGGAATGCGAAGTGAGGACTCCACGAAAAACGCAATTAGCACCACAATATTCCCGCCCAATGTGGCTGTTGACACACAACTGGCGAGTAGTCCGACAATTGCTTTCGCATATGGGGGGAAATTGGAGATGTCTGTTTCATTCATGTGAGTTTGGCGGAACAAAATTTCTAGACGGTCAGCTGAGCAAGCAAATCATATGGACACTGGATCGGTAGAGGCTCTGTAAAGTAAATAAACAGTTGGTAAATGGTGGGGGCGGATCCTGAATACGACTGGATCTACTCAACTTTAGATGAGTTGCTCCTTTTATAAAAAGCGTAACTGAATATCTTGGAAAACAATATAAAACAATGCACATGGTTCCTATAGTAGAACATGAAACTGCTGTCTTTGGGAATGAAGCATCCGCGCCCCATTACCAGTTCCGTCTAGGAAGATTTTTTCAAGTATTCTCAATTTCCTACAGTGTGAATTGGCAAACGCATTGACTTAACGCTGGAAGGAAATCATTTGTCTTCAACAAGCCAGCGCAGATAGAAGGAGCTGAAGTTGCACCATTCAAATGTCCAAGGGTTCCATCGGTATCCCTGACTGTGTTTGGATTACTGCTTGACCAATACTGTCCTATGTTCCATTCGCCCCATTTAAGCCGAAAAGCAAGAAGTGACTACTTGAGCACATGAAACACGCAGCCCATCGTGTACTTCACTCCTGCTCTCGAATAGCGGGCCGGATATTTTACTAGAAAAAACTTTTTCTTCGAAATTACGGTGCCTTTACGTCTCATAAAATCGTGCAAAGCAGTTGAACAATTGTAAACGAATCTGTTCTGAGCGACTTGCGTGCAGCAGTGGAACGAAGTCACAAGTACAAGTAGGTAAATTTGGTTCACAGGTGTGAGGCCTACATGCAGTTATCTATCTACCGGTTGCTTCATTAGTCCGGTGGAATAATATGCCAGTCATAGGGGCATCAGAACAGTTGTAAATTGCACAATTGTGGGAGTAACCATGGACCTGAAGGAGACCATTAAAAATGAGAGTTTCGGTTGGATTCAGTTGAGTCTGTCGTCGAGACCAATTTCGTATGCAAATAAGAGTATCTGATGGATTTCATCCAATTTAGGTTTAAGTATAATGTAAGGTTATGGATAATCTGGGACTGCGCTCACCTAACGAACCCTATAGAAGGGCAAAACTAGTCATGGGCCGTGGAAGAGCTTTCGGCAACCTTATAATTAGTGTCTTTCATCAGATTCTTCATCATTCACAGTCTTCCGCACGTGATTGGAAGCCTTCCATGGACGACGGGCGTTTTCATTTTAAGAATCGGATGGCGAAGCCAACGTTTTACTCTACGGGGTTCTGTACGATTAGTTTGAACATACAAATAGCCTTTGTTTAAAAGACTGGATCATTATATGCCATAGGTAGTGTGTTGATTACCGGTTAGTGGAAAAAGTCTCGCAACATTCTGTGCTTTCGGTTACTGTTTAATCTACACTTCAAGGTAAGCATCCAATCGAAATGAGAATGTAGAGGTATGTTTGATAAGAGCAAGTACTGCTTTCATTTCTTCGAAAAAACTCTTTAAGGAAGGACAGTTTAAAAAAAATACGTTCACTAGGATGGACTCAGAAAACTATTCAAAAGCTATAACTGACAAAATTACAGCTCAAACAAAGCAACTTGTTGAACAGGTTCTGTTTGTATTGACATACAAACGAGCAACCTAGAACTTGTCTACAACATTCTGATGACATGACGTGCATTAGCCTTGCTCTGCAACACACCTTATAGAATAACCGTTGATACAACACAACCACTCTGTGTTGGTCACTGAAAACTGGAATTCATTGCCTAACGACGTGGTCCGTGTTTCTTCCGTGAAATCCCCTAAACGCTGTTCACATGAGCTCCTAGCTGATCCTACACACTCGCTACAGTGGGATCAACCACTTATTTCTAGTCGAACGACCACACAGTGTCATGTTTCAAACCAGATGTTTTGTACTCATGGCTGGCATGAAGGGTTAAATGATGATATGATTTACAAACGATTTTGAACCTTTGTAGCGTTGCCTAACCATTTCTTGAGGTTTAACTTATAACTTGCAGGGCATGTAAGCAGTGAGATGGTCAAAAACCCGGATGTATGTGTAAATGGCGTGCACATTTTCTTGTGTTTTACGGTAAACTAACAGAGTTAAACTTGTTTCACATGATTGTGCCTGCCGGTTTGTTAAAGTTAGGCCTTAGGATTTCGGTTTTACAGTGAACGTTGCAGATAGAGCAAGCTGTTATCTACTTGAGTATCGCTGGAATATGAAACATGAAATCAAACCCTGGTATATTCTTGTTCCAGGGAATATGGGCTTGCTGATCACTTTTCGAAATGGAATGCTTCTTTTTTCACTGAGAGTTATCTATCCAAAACGCATCCTTCCCAAACCAGCCAGCCATCACCTACTGATACAAACTTGATGTCTCATAATGGAAACTGTGAAGCGAATCAGGTGTGTCACGTTTGAGGATCCCAAACAGATAACCTCTATTCACAATTACTTTTGCAAATCGACTGCCAGGTTTAAGTATTTTTGCGACTAACGATAAATTCCGTACGCTCCCAGACTGCATCACCATTAAGTCAACAAACAAGGACCGAATCCTTTGATCTTATTCCACTGGGATATGTCCACTTTGTATTTGAAAGTTAATTGAAGCTAATTTTGTCCGCTCGTATTGTACAAACAATAACTGCGGAAGCGAGACAAATTGTTACTTATTAGGCTAAGTAGTTTTTTCAGCCAAAGAGCACACTAGACTGAAGTAAAACCTATGACATCGGTTTTCGACCACGGCACTACAACACATAACGGTTTAGGTTTGACATAAAAATTACACATGAAGCAAAACCATTACTTACGAAAAACCTCTATTCCTCATACAACGTAAGTTTTTTGGTGCACCTTATACGCTGAGATTGGAGCATTTGTCTGTACGGTTCTCATTAACCCAGAGTCTTCTACCATCAAATTTCATTATGGTAGCCTATGGAAAAATGTCCCCCAAAAACACCGCTCTTTTAGATAGGTCACAATGACTCAACTCCGCGTCACGATTCAGTGTGAAGTCTTGGAAGTAGCAATCCTCTTGTACTGTTTCCTTGTCAGGCCAAAGCCGTAAGGGTCCCTTAAGATGAATTTAATTCATGTGGTCATTTCAAACTATAACATGTTGTACCATTAAGCGCGCTGTCTAGTAAGGCCAGTGACCGATTCAGTCGAGTAATTATTTGACTATCGGTGAACAACATTTGTTTCATTTGGAAAGCGACTGATTCTTGTAGACAAAAGATAACTAGAAACTGGCATGCTGGGTTCAAGAATAACATAGAGCTTTGTGCGGCCTATCATTTTGTAACTGGTCACACCAACTAATCACCAAGATCATGAACTGGTGATTAGAAATTCTTCCACGAAGATCGATTGCTGTTTGGGTGAAGCCTCTTAACAATCCACCCGTCGTTGGATGATAATCTGAATCAGTCAGAAGATGGTTGTAGAAAGAGTGCACGTCAATCAAATCCGTCAGCTGTTCGTTGTTTTTCGTTCCATCAAAAAGTGAACTGAAAGCAAACAAGCCACTCTTTTTGAAAACCGTTCAAATCTTCCTACATGCCACTTTTGTAGGTAATACGAGGTTGCCTGGATCTGTGGCATGCAATTACACATTAGACAGTATAATTGTCTACTACCATGCAATCAGTTTTGTGCGGGGGACTCGTTGTACAGAATGAAGCAAAGTAGGGTTTGCGGAAAACATTGAAAACCTCATGTGAATAAATGAATCTAGACCCACTTAATGAAAATGGGTGAAAGTCTCCATGGTATTAGAAATGCAAACCTTTAAATTTCATGTGTGCATTTTCCAGGATATCAAATGGAACAATGATAAACAACGTTTACCCTAAGGGTCACAATTTCTTCCAGTCCTCTTCTCACCCTACTGTAAGATTCGATAATAAAATCTGAGGAACAAGTCATACGGAGTATTGCTGCAAGTCTGGATTGGGTAACACGCATGCAGCTTGGGGCACACTGGAGCTGGACGATTAAATCATTGCCCTGTGCTGGTTGAATCAGAAAGTCACTAACCTAAGGATAGATTAGCTCTGTTGTACGTCGTGCAAGAGCTATTTATATGCCTTCACTTTCCATCTTTCAAGAAAGTTTCCCTTAGATTTTACCACCTGAAAACCGTTCTCCGTAAACCCAAATTTACTGAAGTGGACTTTGCATCGTCCATTTTCCATTCAGATTTCTACCGAAGAATAATCCATCAGAGAGGCACGTGGGATGTAAATCCAGGTCTTTGAAAAAGAGGTCGTACACTACTAGACAACACAACATAAACAAATCTAAATGGAAGATTTAAATTGGCCAATACATTGTAACGTCGCTTCCCTCATAAAAGTGCTTGATATGTAGACAACGAGCAGCCCGTGTCAACAAAATACGATGCATCGATATCCTCTCTTTCGCTTTATATATCACACAACGTAAAGCGAGTGAAACTACGCTTTAGAGCTTACAGTAGCTTTGTATGCAAACTAAAAAACATATGCTGAGATTCATTGGGTTCATGAAGCTGCTCTGTTATACGTCAGAAGTCCAAACCCCTGGATTTTACGGTAGAATCCCATGAAGAACATAGTGAGCTCGTCTTCCTTACTCTAATCTTGATGTTTGTATGTCATTACTGATGGGTCTTATAAGAAGATATCAAATCTTCAATCTACTGAAGATTATGGCTACATATTCCCGAAAGATAACACTGTTTCTAATCCAGTTGACAATCAGTACTTTGCTACAGCCCTCAAATTTAATGAGTCTCCTTTGCTTTTTGAAGAAACGTTCATAAAAACGTGCATCTGTTTAAACACATGTTTTGAGCAGTACGTTAAAACAAGATTTGGCCACAAAGTTTGCTCACAAACTTCGTTTGAGCAGAGTCAAAGCATTGGTGCAGCCGTTTTATAAACTTTAATATTGAGGGGCATCTTTACAGCCACATATTCGCTAAAACCCATTTTTATTTAAAAACATAATCCTCCCAGTATGTGATTTTTTAGTCAGTTCTTCCTAAATTTCTTCTGTGCACCCAACTCTACTTATTTTCTTCACCCCTCGTAATCGACTGTACCTGTGACATGAATGAAAAAGAATGAGCAACCGCATCATAATAGCCCGTTCAAGCTAAGTAGATCTGTCATCCGTTCATGTGTTCAAAATTAGGTCTATTTAGGAATTTCTTGACTTAATACACGGCATCATTACACGCCTCAAGCATGCGAGCACAGGAAAATACCAATATCTATCTATGGAATTGAAAACAGTTCACTGCAAGCAGACACCAACCGATGAAGGTTTTATAAATTTGCCCTAAAATTCCCAGAGACTATTAGTCATTTCCCTCATATTCTAGTCTGGTGAACAGTTTCACTCACGCAAATGTCTGGTCCAATTATTACTTTGTCAATCAGTCTATCTTGATCACAGGAGAACAATAGATTAGGACGGAATCCGCAGCAGCGGACAAAATATTTCGTCTATGCGGCAGCGATTCGCAACCGATTTGCTATGAATAAAATTTCATAAACGGGTGATTTTTGGTATACAGTTACGCTATTCATGAAAGGTTGATTTGGGTTAAGGGGCATGAAAATATTTCTAGGCAGTATGGGAGGATGCATCTACCACAGTATTTTCGTTGAGGTGGTTGAGAACCTCAAATGAGTTCAATCCTCTTTGTTGAATAAAAATTTGCTCGCCAAATAATTTCTGAGATTGGTGATGTCGTAGTTCGTAGCCAACGCCTAAGAAAAAACTTTCGGCAATGACGACCTTTCGGACCATCCGCGACAGTCACTGGTCCAGAGAATGAGAGTAACCAAGCATCTTAATATTTGGCAAAATGAGCGGTTAGCTTTTTAATACTGTTCCGCTAGAATAGGCAGATGAGATTATGTCATGGGTTCATTCAATCAAACAGGCTTATTAGGTAGTGGGTGCTGGGCGAATGTTGAAGGTGCACAGTCCAGTAAGGAGCTGAGGGACTTCAAAAAGTGACAATTTTTTATACCTTATGAATTAGATTAATTAATTAATTAATTAATTAATTAGATCACAACAGTGCTCCTGTTTTCCTGGTGAGCAACAGGCCCCGCTTAACCTCAGTGATTTGAATGAAAACTATGAGAGATGGGACAGTCGACCGCTTAGAACATTAGTTTATTAGTTACCGAGCTGTATCTCAGGAGCCAGTACATTGCTTGTCAACCAAACGCTTCTACAGTAAGCCGGTGTCTTTTATCCCGGTTAGGGGACCTTTGAAATCTATAGATGATATTGTTTCTTACCCGGTCTACTAAAACGGAATTTCACATAACTTTAGTCAACATGCAGTAGCCTAATAGATAAACTCCATCGTTATTAGAGCTAATATTGTATGGGAATCCGTATACCATTTTGAACTGTTTTGCGGGACAAATTGAGAAACTTGGAATGCCTTAAGATATATTCATCGAGGAGCGATTTCGGACAGAAGAAAGTATAAGAAATCGGCTTCAAAAGCGCAACTTTATCACATTAGGAATGAGGGCGTAGACGAGGCTATATGAGTAAACGATGAGAAAGCTGGATCATGTGGAATTCTCTCAGGTGCACTGCCAGTAAAATTTTTCATCCTCTAAAAACAACCTCCAACTTTGGGCTGAACCGACGGGAAAATCATGTTGAAAATCATGACGGAAGGAAATGACGTTGATTTGCAACTGTTAACATCAATGTTTCAGCGAGCAGAATGTCACAGCGGATAGTAGAACAATCGCCGAGAAAAAACATTTTATTTGATGGCAATGATAAATCCAGATGATTCCTTCTGCGATGTGCTTGCGTTTTTACTGTGGGCATCTACGCAATTTTACCATTCTATTCTATAAACGCACCTCGCGTCATAGTGATATGTTTCCTAGTGTGTACACCTATGGGTTGTTGCGTATTAGCTACTGATAAATAAGTGAAATCCAAAAGGTTGAAAGATTAGAACAGCCCTTGCAATGACCGATTTGGTAGTTTTATTCATAGCGACGGGCCCAAAAAGGGGCAATCAGTGTCGTTTTAATCTGGGCATATTTCTTGGCCCTCAGCGTATTTTACTGATGTCTGCTGATGAGGACACAGCCATCATCTTGGTAATCAGAATCAAATAACGTTGCAGCTGTTATTGTTAGTGATGACCCTGAGGAATATATTAAGTCGACAGTAGCTAACGTCTCTTTACTGCAAGGTCTGCGGCTTGAGTCACTGTGGCACAAGTATGAAAGCAACAAACTGTTTCCATTGGGCTATCGGCGTTTTCAGCACTGATTCTTTCCACTGAAGCAAAAGGGGTCAGAGAAAGATATTACTAGTTCTTCAAACCCCCACTCGCCCTTTGGAAGACATAGTCTTTGGCTCATTAGTTTATAAATTGGAAGTGCTTCCAAAAACTAGAAGACTGGCATGGATTAAAAAGCATTTATCCTAAGTGGAAGCATTGAGAAGAGGCTTAACATATTGTACTCTATCCTCAAGCTAGACAAACCACCATAACCTTGTGGGCCAAGCCTTTAATTTGTTGACTAGGGCTTGACCAACACATCGGTTGCCTACTTGGGAAGCAGTTTAAAATGATGTACTAAATCCTAACTCATCTCGCATATGATGCCGAGTTGTGCGTTCAACTGTCGAACGCCGTCTAATCAACTCCGCTAGTGGTACTCTTCTCTTAATGTTTGAGGCTGTCAAGTTAAAGATGGCAATACAGTTTGAGTTCAGAGGAACGAATAAAAATGGCCAATGTCTCTGCTCTCTAATTGTTGGCTTTACCTACTAGTTCATCCAACATGCAGGCAAGAGTATTCTATTGACTATGATTTACAGTGGAATGAAGCAAAGGATGCCATTTTACCAGAGTGACGACCGGTATAGGGCGCAACTCAACCCATTTTCCGGTACGGAGTAAGCTTACATCTTTTAGAGTTATCTATAACCTAGTGGGTCGACTTTAAAAAACTGAACGCATTGTAAATGTGACGAAACTTCTAAATATTTTGCATAAGACGCCCTTGGAATCAACGCAAGCGGGATCCCTTTAGGAATATGGGACCGCAAGCAAAGCGTACGCCTGATGCTGTAACAGAGATTTATAAGCACAAAACATTAGCGGTAAAGAAGGGGTTTGACAAAAACAACGTTGCGATTTCATCCATGGTTGGGAAGCCTGATGTCATTTTTCTTAACAGCACGTCGGAAAAAAGCCTGGGCACAAATATTCAACCTTGCGGGAAGCCTACAAGAGATGAAGAATGAATGGTGGCTGGAACGAATTGAAAGATGTCAGCAGTCTGCGGAATTCGCGCTTCATAAAAGACTGTTGAGCGCACGAAAATGCGACTTTAAAACCTGAAATGCTCAAGATAGCCGGGCATGGGACATTAAGGATAAATTATAAATGTGGCCATGAATCACCTTACATCAAACAAATTTCCGTCGAGATTCAGACGAAATCATGATGTGCGTACTATCCATGGTTTCCAATAAGAGTCAATTGGCCTTAAAGTGCTTCACGGCTTTCCGGCCTATATTGGTTTTCCTTATAGGATGAACTATCCAATAAAACTTAACTAAATCGAATGTTCTAACCTACTTTTCCATGAAGAAGCAGACACGAATAGAGATTACTCGGATACAGAACTGAAGGGCCTCTTGAAATTACGGGTCGCTGCAGATATGATTCATTTTCTCATAAGCGATGTTTTATTTTACAGCAATAACACTGAGCACAGTGCTTGATGGAGGTGGGCACTTTGGAAGAGGCTGCGTGCGCTGCTTTTGGAACTCGGGAAAGTATTCCACCTTACTCGGGCTGCCTATGGTGACTTTCGATCGTCACGTAAAAAAATATTGCCCAGTATTGCTGTAAGTTTATTGCTCGTGGGAGAAAGTTTAGGTGGTATCAAATTCTGTGAAATGTTTGTTCATACCACTCCTTCCTGAACAGTCCTGGTTTCATCCCAGAAGAGTTATTTTGTTTACATCACGATGAAGAAGAAAACTTCGAGTTTCTCATTTCGCTCTTGTCGGGATTCGAACCCGGTATGGGATGGAGGCCCGTCAAACGCGTCTGAATTACCATTTCTTACAGCGCGAATTAGTTTTCAGTAAAGCTGGGTTTAAAGCGCTGTATGGTCAGGAATGTGTAGTGCGAACGTAGTGTGGACCAGACAGGTTTACTGCATCAAGATGAAAAGATGGTTCAAGAGAGAGTTCTTATTAAGTCCCCGGGCCAGTGAAAGACTTGTTCCATGTTTTAGGTGTATATGAAACCGTCTGGCTGGAATGTCCCAATAGACGGATCACCCGGTCAGCAGAACTAGGAAAAGTGCTGATTCGTCGCTGGAGATATCTGGCAGAATCTAATCACATAAATTGGGTTTGAATATGCTCATTCATTCTAACATAATAAATACGGTGCATAGAGCCTGCTTTGGTAGAACAGTGCTACCACGTTTAGTTTGCGCCTGAGTCCCGATGCTGCTGATGACATATACTGGTGCGGGATTCTGCAGATTGCTTGGTGTCAGTTTCATAGAGTAGCAAGAGGAGGCATGTTGAAAAAGACAGGAATGTGAATGCCAGTGACAATAAAACAAACTTTCATAGGAGAATTCGACATCTTCCCGACCTGGTGAAAATGTATTTGAATTATTTATATTTTAGAGTGCCGATTTTACTCTGGCTACGGAAACTTTGCGTCACACGGTTTAATGCTCCATAGCTTGTAGATTCTTCAAGAAGGTCCTGGATTTAAGTGGAAGGACTAAAGGTGTGTAAGGCTGACTAGGCATTTCGTGATTCTATTGGGAAAACTTCACTTTATGATCCATAATCCCAGGGAAAAAACCAAAAGTATCAATAGAATCTTCCAAAATCCGTGCGCAAAACAGGCTTTAAAAAACTTCTTTCAAATCAGGGGTAGTCATGTGAATTGGAATCTGAAAACGAGATAAGACATAGTAGGTACTTAGTCAGATAGGTAACGAGTACCCAGTTGCATGGGTCAAGTATGATGGCGCGTATAATAGCGTGCACTCACTACTGGATGGAAATCCTGTCACGCTGCGACGGTTCCACCTCTTACTAGACCTTTTCTCTTGCGCGTCTAATTTTTTGCAAGGTAGACTCAGTGCCTGCAAAAACTCAGACTCGTTGCACAATAAATCCCACAGGCAACTTCTAAATATAGCTTGAGTGACAGTCAGATTGATTTCTTAGGTCCCAAGATTATCCATTAGATTTTAATTTATCTCCATGTCAAATTGGACTGGAGGAATTAAATTTGAGTTAATGGCTGATAGTCTTATCTGAGATAGTCAAGTTCCAAATCTAGGAAGTCAACAGTGGGGGGTGCAACTTAGTCTGAACGGACTAAGAGAACACGCAATTCTGGTAGCTTGTCAGCTGAACGTTGCTGCCCAGATGCACTATTCGTCCTCTGGGACTTAGATATAAATGTGCTGGTAGTGTGATAAGATTTGGTGATTTTCTGGCGACGTTTCTTTCTGCAAGTGAAGCCAATCTATGTTGGTGGGCGAACGGTTGAGTGTTGGAACTACTAGCCGGGAGGTTACAGATTCGAGGCTCCCTACTGGAATTTCTTGATATGCGCACTGCTGACGGTTCCCAGTCAGGATGAAGTGGCTGTACGCATAAACCAACGAAGCGAAATCTTTACTAAAAATATATGTTTATATAAGTATACATATTTATTGCAGAAAGACCAAACTAATACGACGCAGAGGTCTTTGTATACCTAGACACGGAGCAAAGTTTTTTAATGTAGGAGTTTCACTTGCTTCCGTGTGGAATTGAATTCTCGTTGAAAACTTATAGTAGCCCTGCAATCACATTCAATAGGCTTGTAGGAAACCGATTAACGTTATTGGGTTCTCGTGGTGTGAGCTGAGTGCGCACTTTTATTCGTCATATTTTACCAGTAGTTAGTCTGGGTTGGAAATTTCGTTAACGTGATCATCAAGTAATTACCCAAATTTCAGGGCTTCATCTGTAATATATATATTATAACTGAAGTAAAATATACTTACATGTAAAAATGAAAAATACCTGCATCGCTCACTCAACTTCAACTGATGGGGAATAAGATGTATAAATGTTTCCGGGAGGGAAAAACATACATTCTGTGAATAATCTCTGGATTGTTCAGTGTTAAGATTCCAATTCCTGTTTGGGCAACATTTCTGTGATAATTAGAAAACATTCGGAAACTTCTTTCTAGAAGAAGAACAACCGGAACAAGCGTATCAAAATCAACACAGTAAACTGTCTTGAAACGTTCGGTGGTAGCTTGTATGGAAACGTTTTGCTTTTGATCCTAGCTTTGGTTGTCAGCCTTCCCAGGATGCTAGCAGTGCTTGTTGGGAAATGCGGTCAAAATCAGTTAGAAATTTAAAACGCAATTTTTACACGTAACCACACTCTTCGTCTGTTGGAAGCTTCAAAAAAATAGCAACTGTCCTTTTTGGTGACCGCTTTTAGTCCAGAAGATTTAGCACAGGCGTGATGTGACCGCAGGTGCAATAATACAGCAAATACTGACGGTCTGAGGATAAACCAGGAACATTTCCACGACACGGGCAAAACGGGAAATTTACACGAAAGCGGTGTCTTATTAGTAAACTCAATGCGCAGTACTGAAACTCAATGAAAATTCGGGTGGCATCGTCAAAATGACAATTATATGCAGCGTAGAATGCGGCTAATCCCTTCTTAGCGTGACCGTTCAATAAACTTAGCCAGCGACTGGCACTTTATGGCAGTTTAGGATCTCCATTCACATCGTCGTGTATGTTTTAAAATTGCACCGGTTGTACTACTAGTACGTGTTTATTTCAGAGTGGAGTATAGTGGTAGTTCATAATATTTTATAGGGCCTCTGGTAGAGAATTCCAGCCTTTTATTAGCTACTAAATTTAGTTCCTGTTTTTGAAAAATTGTCCATTGGTACGTTTAACTGTGCAGAGTTTATACATTATAATGACTGGCAACAGTGTGAGTAGAATAACCTGAATCAGCTCATTTTTGTTACATCCTGTTTCACACCTATTATGATTTGACGGTTGCCATGTTGGTTCGTCTCAATCTTTTCACTAGTTTAAGAATCCGAAAACCCGAAAATCACGTGTACATGCAGCACAGGTCCGGATTCAGCTCTGTGGCCGACCACTTGTTTGCCTTAGCAAAAGGAACGCATCGGAGTGCTACTAGATTTCTATTCGATAGCATGCTCAACTTAAATCAGTATCAGGTAATGACTGGCTTGGCGTAAAACACCTCAAAAGGAAAGGCATGTTGGCAGTAAATCGATTTACTTGTTAAATGTAAAAACAGTGTGTTGTGCAGTCCTCAAACTGTTGAAGTAAATTGCTTAGTGACAAACGCAATCATTAATAATTCAACACATTTTTTACATTGTGGGATCCATTAAAATGGGGGTACACTGGGGTCAGGTTAACCATCATTGTGCAATATACATACACCTGAGGGTTGCAATCACAATCTGTGATAAGCTGCCACATTTAGGCATCAGTAAGCTAGCTTAGAATGTATCCGCCTTTCTGGTTAACAACACAACCTTCCACTTTCGCGAGTAGTTGGGAAGCCGGTGAGCTAACTGTTTTACGGTACATATCCTAGTCGTTAGTGCAGTCAAACTAAAATCAACCTAACTCACTTTGTGTCCACAACAATGCATTATACATTTTTGTGTACCAATTGTCGGATGCCCTTTGTTACAGACATGGCGAGCAAACCGTTGGTTAGTTTCACATCAGTGGGTCGCACATGCCTATTTTTTAAGCGCAGCTTGTCCGCTTAGAAAAGAAGCGCGCAACGGTGTTAATTTACTGTGTGTCAGAAATCGTCCGGCTGAGGTCACTCTATACAGAATGCAAAACCATGCCATCATATGCTCCCCAAACAGGGTTCTGGTACTCGATTTACGTGTTGCTATCCCGGTAACTATCATACAATTCCGGAGTAGATGTCGTAAAAAAGATAACCGCATTTTTGTTCGTTCTCATGAATCTCGAATTTATGTGCCATTCGTCGACAAAATATACGTTTTGGTCTGCCACGGCGCACGCGATAACTCTGCTGGTCATATGTTGTTCATGAATGCTGGTAAAGTTGGTGCATGCGTCACCTCCTTCTGGAAATATGGTAATTACTGGGACGTAAACAAAACTGCAGCAAGCCAGAGTTCAACTTCGTGTGCTAAAAAGTCCCAATGAGAACATGATAATCTCGTGTACCGGATTCTCCGGTGAAAGATATGGAAGCGGTAAAATAGCAGACCGAATTGTTCAACAACCGTTTCACCGGCGGTTTAAATCGGAAGTGAACAAGCGTAAAAACATCAGTTTAATGTTGGCCATCTTTCGAAATATTAGTACAGATCAAAGCATTGTTGAGATAAAGCTTCGGTTTTGGAGGACGAAAGATTTATTTCCCAGCAGTCGCGTTCCTAATGTTATATTTGGACTAGGTTGTTTTTTTTACTAGGAGCCCGAGAGTTAACCCTACATACTGAGAAGTCTCTAAAAGTGCTGGTTTTGCTAGTCATCGATTTACTAAAAATTGAAGTGTGATATTGACGTGTTCACTTATACAGTCCAGTATGTGGATAGGAAGCAAACGTAAACTATTCAAGGTTAATCCGCATACAGTATAGGAACCACAAGCTATGGATTGGAACAGAGTTGGTTGGCCACACCGACCTTTAATTTTCATCATTTTTATTTATACTAAAGAAAACTGATGCTTAAAATTTATGGCCGCTTTTTAATCCTGAGCCTAAATTATTATTTACGGTTCTGCCTTGACAAATATAGTCGTTTTTGCTTTAACTGTATTCTACTTGCAAATACTATCCTCCTTCTAGTATCGCTTACTTCACTCAGCATTCGATTCCCCGAAATCTTTGTGGGTGAAAGCGATAAGCTAACGGATGACCCATCCTTACAATCTGTGCACCGTAAAAGCATGTATCATTTTGCGATTGAACACTACATCTATTGAGGTAATATGCAAGAAATCGAAAAGTGACTACCGCTATTGGATCTCTTAGTTTACTACTTTTTGGGTAATAACTTCTTGACCAAGCAGCAATCGTATATTCCTGGGAATGTTGTGAGTAAAAATAAATTTAGAAAATTATGAATTCTACGGACCAACTGGGATCAGGTAGGGGATTCTGAATCGAGGGCCGTTAAGATGATTTATCATGCAGTACAAATATGAATATATTTATCAAACCAAGAATGTGTGTGCTTTTCATGTTCCTTGAGATGCTCATTCACGCCTACAGACATCATCAGAAATCAAGTGGATTTTTGTACTTCGGCTTAACCTTGGATAGCGTAAAATAAACATGTTGGGGAGGTTAACCTAACATCTTCAGACTACCAGCCATTGTAATTTATTATCACAATGGCACAAAACCAGTGTTCAAAATATGACGGATGGGAGGGTGTTATATTAAAAAGGTTTCTATGTTTCTTGCAGCCGAAAAAATTTAAGACCAAATAGATTTTTGTGGCGTCCTTCTTTACTAAAATTTTGGAACTATGAGGTTCCCACAAAAACTATGCTAAGAGTTCTTGGATGCCCAAGTTCTTGTATCAGCGGACAGAAGTACCACAATGTGTTTTGTGTCTTTTATGTAAGCCACCGTGCGCAATTTCCCGAGTTTTCTTGTAAGTCAATCTATATATATTCAGCGTATTAAGTGCCCAAATTAAGCTAAGCGCAAAACCTTCTCTTGGATGTGGGCACTGCTTTCGATAAAACGTTCTTCCTTGTAAGGCGGCTAACTTTCCCAAAAACTGCTTTATCAGAAATTTCGAACAGCGAGCTGGTTAGATAAAGAAGCTGTTGTAACTCTACAGAGGTTGACGCATTTGTGTTCTCTTGATAGTTTCAAAGAAGCACGAAATTAACCAGGCGACACTTGCTTTGTTTCAGCCATCGTGCTACAAGGCCCTTTCTGAGTCACCTGAATAAGCATTTGAAGTGCCAAATTCGGATGTCTATGCCATGTACGGATGAGTCTTACGTTTACCGTTTTAAGGCTTTATTTCCGTATAAAGAGAGGATATATTGAGTAAGAATAACTGTAACAAATTAAGTAGTACATTCCAAGCTATACCAGTGAAAGGGAGAACGCCCTTCATTGTGAGGTTCGTTAGTGGCAAATACGAACTAAGTGGTTACAGAACATTAGATAAGAGAGTAGATGTCTCGTCTGCACACGGGTTTGAAAAGTGAACAGTCCCGAGAGTCCTCTTGAACTTTCCCGGACGTTCTTTGAGTACTGAACAACAATAATGAACGAACACTGTAAAGTGATCTCATAATTTCCATAGTAAGGTTCACCTTTCATCATATGCGGAGGCGGGTCTTGGACACCAGACCTGGCGCTACTCGCACGCCTCATCAGTAGTATACGCTGTTAAACTCGTAGTTAATGGCACAGCCTTCAATTGACAGTACTTTCACCGATAGAGGAAAGTGGTCTAGCAGTTAAGCAACCAGGAACTCGTTCAATCGTTTACCTTTTCAGATTCATCCAGTTTCTTAGGCGATACAAAATGAAAAAAACAATTGTTTGGAACAGTGAAGTCTACCGTTAATTCTTCTACGACATTCATTTCTAGGCATTTTTGTTTTCAGTTATAAGCAATTCGAAATGATCTTTCGTTTGACAAAACACAAGCGTGAGTCAGTCCAAGGGGAGTGTTTTGTTTTTCCAGTCATTAGCTGTTTGTAAGAGCATTTCATAACTAAACCGTCTTGTATTTTAATATGACGCCTTCATGAAACGACTATCATTCTGACACTTTGGATCGATATCCGGCAAAAAATGTTTGATTGTTTTACATACACACACAAGACTTTCATGGTCCATTCATACTGATCAGAAAGTTTGAGATCGCATGAACAGATACTGTTGTAACCCCCCGTTTACCGACAGTCATGGAAATGTAATGTAAAACATGTTCTTACCATGTTTGTCACATTATGGGGTCGTAAGAGAAGAGCACGAAAACGGTGAAGACAAGAACAACAACCACTAACAGCCACTGAAACAAATGCTACAGATGGTCCACAGCAAGTGGCTACATATTCGCGTGATTTCTCAAATTTTCTTCCCAGGTGAATTTTAAATTTTGGAACGCATGAATCAGTATTGTAGTTACATATTGTCTGGAGCAGCTGTGCAGCATAGCACTTTTCCACCCGAACGCAAAAAAGACAGCTTTTTATCCTTTAACCGGATTTCAACAATGTGCTCTCACTGAAATCAGATCGTACTGGTCACAAAAATGATCAATTTCGAGATCAGCAAACGAACATTTTGATGATGAAACGCTAGAAAAGACAGACGCGTGCACAATGGGATATAGGATGCTTTGTTTCTTACAGGTTTCACTAAGTCTTTTCTGTCTATAATGGAACTGTACTATACACCACTGCTTTACAGTCAAACAAGAAATTTCATCGTTTCTGGCGTAAGCATAAAACTCTCAACACAAACTTTCTAATCTTAATTTCAGAACTGCCGACTGTTCGGCTACAAACCCACTGCCAAACTAGGCACACTCGTTTCTCTTATTCATTTTACTAACTTCACGTGTAACCTCATGCGTTCGCAACCAATTAAGCCGTAATCATTTACGATCACTACCATAAGGAGATATAAGACAAATATACACCATAATGGCAACTGACGTGATTTAGCTTTCAAGTTAGTTCAGTTGGCAAACGACGTGCCTGAATGGGAGGAATTTGGAAGTCAGATTCTGGTTTGGCTATCCTGATTTATGCATGCCTCATAGATTTTACGGTCCTCCCTCAAGAATTTCTGATTGTTTGACACTTTCCTAGTGGTTTACCACTATTGATCCATATCATCGTTTGGCTGCTATTGGAAAGTGTACACAGGGCTCACTACCTGTATTGAGAGACCTCAGATTTAGATCAATTTGAACAAGAGCGGACGACTGTGTAGCTCTGGGGCACGGATCAGCGTCCTCGGTAACCTAAACGCCACTACTTTCGTCTAACTAATGGTACGTCAGGAGTCTCGAGATTGGTCTCCTTTCAAAAACTATATTAACATAAGTTTCTTACATGGCTATTTTAAAGATACTCTGATTGTGCATATTTTACCCATTCCTGTTTGACACCCCTTTAAAATTAGTTTCCCGAAGTCATGGGTCGAGTGGACCCACGACAGCCCTTATTGAGAGTGTTGGAAATAAGTCAAGTCAGGTTATTTGCAATGGGTATCTTTATTAAGAGATCTAGCTAAAAATATCTGATAAGACAGCCAGACGTATGATGCCTTCGTGAGAGAAAATTCTTTAACAATACTGACTAGGATCTGTAAACGACAATTATGTGTCCATTTCCCGTGACATAGGGTGTGTAACACATCGTGATCCCCTGAGTGAAGGACACACTGAATTTTTTGAAACAATGCTCACCGAAATATTTTCTTGAACAAATTATTCTTTGAACCAGTTCATTTTCATCTGACACCATTTCAGTCTCTACTGTGCGTAGAAATTTCGTCACGTCCATGACAACGTCCGTTAATTTACGTCTGTTCTGTCACTTTTCCTGTCTACCATCTGCGAGTACTTCAGAATCCACGACCGTCCGAAAGCACAGCGTGAATCTTGTTATATTACCGACCACAGGCTGGCTTTTGGATTACCGACATGAATAAACGGGTACTGAAACGCATACAAACTCGGAAAACAATGACACACAGACAGACACCTGATGACGTCAATTTTAGAGCCATAACACAGCTTTGTGGAGTGCACACTTTGCGGCTGTTTAAAGATTCTGCTTCTCTAATACCCGTCATCACCTCAAAATGCTACGCAAATATCACAAATTCACTGTATAGAACAAAACTCTGTAAACACAAGGTCGTTCAGATAGGTTTTATGGTATTGGAGAATATGGTCTCTTTAGAAGATGAACGACGGGGTAACACCTTGCTGACGACATTTTCCGAACAACACATACGCAATACTCTAGAATGCAGGGCGATCCTGATATATTCTGAGTCGCACGAGTTTCTTTATTCTCACTTCAGTGTTTGGCCATTTCTGGTGACTTGGATTTTTAACGGTTATTCTGATTTGTTCATATTTGTGTGTAGTCCATAAACTCCAAGATACTTTGACCAAGTCGAGGTCGGCACGATGTGTTATGTCTCGGCTGGTGCAAAAACTGGACCTCACCTTGTACGAACTGGGCATTGATGAAACAGTATTTTTCCGCATACAGTTATGAAAATATTTTCGTAGGATAAGCGCTTTCACGTAACCGTTTGCGGTTTGTTAATCGTCCACAAATGATGATCAGTACCTTACATCACGCAAACAACAAACTACTGGTCTTTGACTGACTACAACACTGTATTCCGCAAAGTGTATGTATCTCTTCGGGAAAACAGTCGGACGTGTACTTAATGAGAGGTTACTAGCTTTAATATTGCGCAGGGTGTCTGCTTGACTACCTTTACTTTTCAAATCACCGGAGGTTCTCCACTCAACGAATGATAGCATTTGTATAATTGTGTTTCAAAGAGAGAATTTGAAAGCTCATTTCGCCTTCAAGTAGTGCTCATAGGCATGAGCTCAAACTGAAATAATCTAATAAACACGCACACGTCTCTTAAAAAATATTAAAACATTTCATTTTTATCCTTGGAATAAACGAAACTATTTTGTTTTCGTAAGCAATGAAGACGGTAATATTTTGGTATCACTCTTCAAATTTTAGGCCTAGAAATTGTGGAAACGTTTGAACTTGTATACGATTATGCACAGACATTTTGCTCTACATAGTTGTTTTAGGCACTCGCTAATTTATTGCGACTTTACTTCAGACGCCAGTTGTAAATATTGTTTTTCAGGCCACAGCAACGCTAACCCATTTTGCCTAGATTTTTTTGATGTTGCTAGGGCCGTTTCATGGCACTTGTGCATCACTATATTCTGTCTTGCTTGGTTCTCTTTGGTAGTATTCGCGGCCAAGTAAGTTTGCATGCTTGCAGTCTATTGTCAGTAAAACTGTAAATCACATAGACGTCAAAAATTCGCGACTACGATAAGCGAGCTAGATGATTCGTCCTATTGGTGAATGACAAAATGTGTTTTTTGTTTACGAGAGTTTTTTTACTCATTCACAGAGATTGAAAATAACCCCGGAGCCATGCGTACGACGATCTATTTTTAGCAGTTTTGTAGTGCATTTTCGTGTTGTGTATTCCTCATCAAATGAACTGAAACGAATGTGTTTGACATTTCATAATGAGGGACCCCATTTAGAAAAGTTTCAGGGCGAGGCCTGTCACGTTCGTACACGTAACATGTGCATAGGAAAAAATCGGATAAAAAAGGCGTGAATTTTTTGTAATCTCAAGGGCTTTAAGATCTTACGTACCTTTCAAAAGAACAGTAAACAACCCATTCATTCGATTCGGGCGGCTTCTAATGAGATAATCAATATATGTGCTTCTTACATTTAGTGGGCAAAATATTGAACATAGTCAACGTAGTGAGCACATTTACACGTTTCAGATTATCATTTTATGTAATGAGTATGATCTTTTGCGTGCGAAGAGAACGGCGGCGGTTCCCAGAAGTAGAAATAATACGGCCAACCTAAACATGAAGCAGACTAGATTGTCATTGGTGGGTAAATTTCCCTAGTGGAAGACAGATTACTTGCACTTGGTGGAAACCGATGTCGGCACCTTTTCCCGAAGGAAGACGTGATGTCCGATACGTTTGGCGGAACCATCAGAGTTCGCAAACGTAGAACGCAAGAATCTTAATGATGTTACTGAATTACTGTCAGATGACTGCAAATTCAGCCCTTGCTTCGATATCCATAGCACGCTATATCTGATTCTTTGTACCTATTCAGCTAGAATACGGAAACTCCTGCAGGATGCTTGAGGAAATGTATATCTGTAGGCGAATCTATCGTAACCACATAGTTTCAAGCTTGTTGCTTGTGACGTCACGGAAACATGACGTGAAGATGTGTATGTGAATGTAACATTAGCCTACGCGGACTTACACCCAGTTTCTACTCCTGCCGATTCCTTTGAAATACAAAAACCACCTACGGGCTTCTTACAAATAAATGCTTTCATCTCTTTGG
The DNA here is from genome assembly GCA_004794785.1 of Opisthorchis felineus. NCBI lineage: Eukaryota > Metazoa > Platyhelminthes > Trematoda > Opisthorchiida > Opisthorchiidae > Opisthorchis > Opisthorchis felineus. The sequence goes on from SJOL01007263.1 coordinate 195,620, forward strand.
TAATCCTAAAATGCAAACAGTTCCTTCGGTGTGGATACCGCCGTTTCCAACACTAAATATTTCTTATCTCAGTGGATACCGAGTAAATTAGGATTTATACATACTGTGAGTCTACTATTAGCAAAAGCTACCTTTATGCCGGCAGCAAAGCTTCCCAAGAAATGACCGTGGCTGTTAACTACATATACTTAGACCTATTCGTAAACTAGTAGTTTGAATTAACACGAAAGCAATAGATTGTTATCGATATTAGGCAGAAAATCCTTCCTGAACAACACACTTACTATTGCTGCAATGTTGAACGTAATTACATCTATCTGCAGGATAATATGCCGTTCCCACACCATCAATGTTCTGTCGATGGCATGACTGGAAGAAATTTTCATCTGTCCATTCCGTAATGCGCAACCTCGTACGTGATAAAATGTTGAAAATAATTGTTTAGTTCTAAACGCGTAAAATATTTTATAATTTGGGACTATACAATATGGGATCGTGGGAATATAGACCATTATCACCAAGCAGTACAGTCTTGACAACCTTGATATCACCAGAAAATGGCAAATCTCTGGAGTGGCGAATGAGATATTCAAAAATCGAGTTAAGTCATCAAAGTTTCAACCCAATGTATTACAGGTGCATTGAGCAAGCGGTACAAGAGGTCTAACGATCTCGTAGTATGAGCAAACTTTCGAGGACACTGCGATGCGAGCCATTAGCCTGGTGTGTGTGTTGTTTAAAAAAACTGAGCTCACCCAATTGGCCAACAACATGGAATCAACAACGCTGGAACACTCCTCCATTTTAGTTGGCACTTTCTTAAACATATACATTCGTCGTCCAGCTTATCTTTTAAGAGTATTTCGACAACTATTAGAGCTAAAGCACACCCATATGATTTATTGGAATATTCTGGTCATGCATGCATCAGGTGCCATCATGTGCACAAGGAAATCATTAAAGCTGTCCAAAATGCACGATATTGAATGATAAGTGAAAACTAGTAGAACGTTTCTCCGTGCTAAACGCACCCGTTACATTCGAAACATCAGACAGAATAAGATTGGTTGTTCCAATGAAACTACATATAACTGGTCAACAGTCATCTTTGGCCCTTCTGGGACACGAAATCCCTATCGACATGCACAAACACAATTCGCGAGTATTATTCTCCCATCCTTTAATTTAAATGTCAATTTGTTGCAAATTACGAAACTATGATCGTTGTGATTGATTTGTTGTCTATTTTTAAACTTACTCACCTGGTCATGTGCTCTTGTTTCCTCTAAGTCCACAAACTGCCATTCTACAAATGCGCAGCGTATTTAGAAGAAATGATTCATGTATGGAACAAAGAATAGAGGTTAAATTTCTTATTTCTTTCATTTCTTCCCTTTATGAACCTTTTATAAAATCCTTTTTTAGTGATGGGTAAGTCGTAAATGAGTTTGTTCTTTCAAGGCTTTAGGTCTAACCGATACAGCTGGGTCGTCAGATTAACCATAGTTGGTGGTAAGAATAGCCTGATAGAAAATATTGAATGTATTCGTGGTTTGGTTTGGTAAGGAACTAGTGGTTTTGAGGCAGATGTAACATTTTGCTGCAGAAATAAGGCGTTTTACAACTGTGGATACGTTTACGTGTTTTTCACAGAAATCTGATTGATGTAGGAGAGAACTACTGAAACAAATCCCAGTAGACTGTGGGCCATTAAAAACGCTCATAAGACCCCTTCACAGGTTTTAAAATTGCACTTTGATAAGCTCAAGAACTTTAAAGTACTGAACTCATATCTTGAACGTACATGAGGTGTAGTTTATTTAACACAATCTACAGGAGTCTCAACACTAGTTTTGTCTCCAAGACAAGACAGAAAAGGCTGAGACTTGTCCTTTTAGGCCTTTGTTTAGGCCTCTGTTTTACAATTCTACCTCCTACATTTTGATAGCTTCCAAAACTGGAGGAAATATGCATGCACTCAACCGTCGCCTGCTAAGGACGATGATACAAATCATCGCAAGTCAGTGTGTGGCAGTAGAAGTAAGTAAGAGTAGCGACTCAAATCTGACATCATGGAATGCACAGCGCAGCATCACTTCAAATTTGTTCTTCTAATGTCTGCTTTGTTCATTTAGCAGGGATATAGTGAGTTGGTCATACATTAATACTTAAGCGTTTTCTATTCGCACAAATCTGAATTGCGCGTGCAGTTTGATAATTAGGATGTCGTGTATTTCGTCTCAAGGAAGCGCACTATTAGGAATTTAGTTTCTTGGGCAAAAATTGGACACAACTTCCAGCGGAGTTACTCTACGCGACAGAGCTCAATTAACTCTCCCGTTAAAGCGAGATCAGTTTGCAAATTTGCGCACTTGATGAAGTGCAACTTTTATTTTTGCAGGGTAGTTACAAGGTAGTTTGTGTTTTAACGGTCCTATAATGCTTACCAAAACCAAGACCTCACTGCATCTAAGATGGTGTCTCCAGTATACACTGTCAACCTCCGCCCGGATGGCATGACATCCAAATTACTCAGCAGACACACGTCAGCGTTAGGTGATTTTACTGCTAAATTATGAACAGTCGTTTGTCCGTTGCCAACACGCTTTGTTTCAATTTCGAAGCAATATGGAAAACGTTTACACCGCAGCGAATCGGAGTGGAGGGAGGTCTGTGGGAGGACAGAGTGGACATTGCGTAGGGTAATTTTGCAATGGCTGGTAATTATCGCTTCGACCAGACGTCTAAAACGCCGAAGGGCAGCAACAAGTTCATCTGGCTTGATGAAGACAACACTTTCTTATTGTTCCCTAGGGTTTTACTCATCCAATTAAGCACCAAGTTCGTTTTTCTGCAAACCTTTTAAGCCAGTTTATGTTGTTGGTTATACAAACACGTTCGCGCAGATCGGTGTCCCATTTTGACTGTTTTCCTTTTAAAGAAAAGTGCTCCCTATCAGGAAAAAAAATTCTGGCTCTATGAAGGTACTTGAGTTTTGGGTTTTTATGACTCGATGTTTGTGGGTTAGACCATGCTCATTTTTGTTCTTTTTGCTGGTGAAAATAACCCTAACGCCTGCTTAGCAACTGCAGTGTAAGTTTACTTTTCTACGTCACTATCTATTCAGATTTCGTGTTCAGGTGTCTAATAGGCTTGGATTAACTGTAATTAGCCAAATAAGGGAAGCTTGGAATTGCTGATGGTCATTTTAGCCGTTCTCTAGAGAATAAATACCACTCATATGTGAATATTGGATTGCTTTGGAATTAAGTGTCATAAATATGCCGAACACACAATAAACTGTTCTAGATACCAAATTTTCCCCACAATCTACAGCGCGTAGCTTCTATGGAGTTGTACAAATTTTTTGGCACGAGTTGTTTGAGTGGTAAACGGGAGGAAAATCTGGATACAACTTTACACGAAAGACTTTTTTTTTGGAATCCCCACCCATCACTCAAGAAGGAGTCAGACCCATCCATGTAATACTCTTGTTAAAAAGCTAATTTGGCTTTAACGGAAGACTTAACGGAATAACAGGTGGATCTCTAATTTGTGATATTCTTCGGTTAAGTGTGCTGCACGCGTCTTAATTTTCGGTTGGAACGATACTTGAGACATGGCCAGGATTTGGTTAGATCTGCCGCCACAACCAAACTACCTTAGAGTTTCCAAAAGTTCGTGAGCTGCGCACAATTTGGGTTCAGGTAGAAGGAAAATTTGACATGAACTTGGGGTCTGAGTCTATGTTCTGGGCTTAGAGTTGGGCCGTCAAACAGTTTTCAGCAACCTTATGAGCAGTGTCCTTCACGAACTCTAAATTATGCTATCACTCTGATTTGCAAGTCATTACTGAGAGTTTCAAAACTACACCTAATAACACTTTTTTAAGTATTGGCGCCGTACGCCATTAACTGATTGAGCTTTAGATCCTGGTTTTGGGACTAGACACACTTGAACTCACTGGCTGCCATCAGTGAGGTCCTCAATGGTGTCCACGGCATTGTCAATCCATTGAGTAATCTGCGTCATATAATTGGGCTATACACAGCAAGTAATCAATTTCTAATTAACGGTATGCTTTGGAGACAAGTAGGCAATGCCGCACTTGGAAGTCCTAGGGGACTCGATTTATAAAATATTTTGTGAGTCATTTAAAGTGAAGTTTTCCAACAATCGGTACAAGAACTTGTTACTAGTTGAAGCTATGGCGACAATAGTACACACACACGATGCCCATGTTCAACATTTAACCGTTTACTGAAGAAACTCCGCAACAATTCATAATAGCAAAGAACACACCGTAGCCCTCCTGGATTGTAGATCTGCCAGTAGAACGGGTCCTTATACAGTGACATTCACAGAAATTCTGCCTTGTCAGGACAAATTTTGCAGTCCAAAGCTTTTGTATCAATCCACCGGAAACGCTGGAAGGCGCGTGAGATCCCAAAATCAGACAGGATATACATGCTATACATGACGGAGAAGGAGTTAATCGATAGTGACTGTGGAATTTTGAAAATCATTTCAACTGATCCACAAAAATCGCGTATATTTCATTAACTTCAGAGGTGAGTCATCTACTTTTGAACGTCGTTTGAGCGCGGCATTAAACTAAACAATAAAGTCCCCCAACTCAAGTTCACTTAAGCAACCAGTGTGTGCCAACTAGATTAATGAAAGACCCCTTATCTTTATTCACAAGGCTCAATGTCACAATTTGATCGCAGCTGCGGATCCAGGCATACAGTGCGACACTCTGAAATTTATGATGCCAAACATATCACTAAATGTTTTCAGAACACGGGTGCTGGTATTGCCAGAGGCGTAATAATGGATCACCTGAAGGACTTTGACGACAAGATACCCCTCTAAACAAACTTTATTATTTTGCTCTGTGTGTACCGTCATATCCTTAAAATTACTGAGACGATTGGCATCAGCCTTGTAGGCCGTCCTTTGTGCAGGCAAAGGCAAACAATTAGTAAAGTTACGCAACCCGGTAAATAAATTTCCCAACCTCGTTTCCTTTTCTGCGGTTATTTAACTTACGTTTTCTCATTTTCTGTTCACCTACTCATCTCTGTATTGCTTTTACCATATATTTCATATTACGTCTAACTTTATGGATATTACTCTTCTATTTTTGTATCATCTGACGACATCTTTCCCATTCTGAAGCACTTGCGTTACAACTTCATTCCAGTTAAAACATTGCTCTACGTTTTTCAAGGTTCCTCTTCCACGCGATACGAACTTCTGAACTTTTTCAGATACATGATTTCCGACAAACTATGCACGATACCACAGGGGTGACGGGCTATCTGCTGTAGAAGGGTGTCGCTGCAAAAGATACTTTACACTGCGAAGCTGGCTTAAGTTAGTTTTGTGTCTACTCCCCAGGAAATATGCTATGCAAGGTTTCATAAACTTTTCGCCAGGGATTGTAACAATTATGTTTTGATTTTACTTTGGTCTACCAATTTGCTTTTCTCCACTCTGTCTTATTTTACTTCACCACACTTCATTTCATTTCGATTCATGCTAAGTGGCTCTTCAGCACTTTGTTTTACTCTTCTTCACTGAAAATATGACTATCACTTTGGAGGGTAAACGGATGAATAATAATGTTATTCGTGAGCAGAACGAAAGCAGCGATAAAGTTCTATTTCCCCAATTTGTATTCTGTCTCACTGAGACAGTTACCGCTCTTACCTCAGGGTATTTTATATAGTATTATCAAATTTTGCTGCTGTCTGACAGTGTCACGTCTGCAGCCTGATTGCCTTAAAAGCTCGCAAATGTACTGTCATCCTCACGCTCATCAATCATTTATCGCCATTTCCTCGGGACAGCTCAATCGAACACCAGCCATAATAGCGTTTTCTCTGTTGCAAATATTTTGTTGACCTGAGCGCAAAGCCCATGTTACTGTAGGAAACTGTTGAACTATGGTGCAAGTTCTTTTACCAGCAGACTATTCACTTTGCTCTTTACTGGTGGGAGCTTATCATTGTCTGATCATCTACATCCTCGATAAACTTTAATGTGCTTCAAATATTTAAAGATCTGTATTTTGGAATATCGTTGAAATCGGTGTGGTTGATGGTGATTACTTTGGGTGCAGTTATAAAATGTCTTTAGGCGTCACGCATTGAAGCCGTACCTGCTCTCAGATTTTCTGTCGGACCTGAAAAGCCATCAGCAATTAAAATGATAAATAAAGTAGCCAAACTGAGGATATTTTAAGAGTTATCTCTAGTGGCCATGGTAAGAAGGTGAAGATGAATGTGAAAGGTAAAATCAACTCAAACTGCATGGAATTTCTGCAGTGCTTTTATTAGTGATCACTGATTAAATCTTGAAATTTAACCGTTGCTTACGGTTTTTGCAAACAGTGACAAATATTTGGACGTTAACGTTTATCACGAAATCACATCCCTGCCATGCTTTCGGCTCCATTATAGGTGCTGTACCAAAAGAAGTTGAAGTGGATGCACTCACCTAGCCCATTCGATCGACAGGTAGACTTTGACTGTAACTCGGGTTGGGCTGTGATAATATTCAGATATGGCTGCCTTGCAGCGAGGGTGAAATCCGGTTGTCGTTTTAGAGGTCAACTTTTTTTGTGTGCTTCACCATTGCGCTATATTTTTCGGAGTGCTAGGTCTGTTTGTCAAAACCAAACCAGCTGCATTATGCAGGCATACGGGCAGGAAACAATCGGGTAAGAATGTGTATTCCTAAAGAGGATTGCACACTTGCGAAACTTATTCTGGCGCAGGCTCCAGAGAGTGAGCGGATAACCAGGAAGAATTTAGTTAGTCAGCACTCCCATAAAACATTTGTAAACAGGATTACTGGAAGTCACTGGCACAACTCGACTGATGTGCCGCAAAGTGAGATAAACGTAGGTAACTACGAAATACAGTTAACGGACAACTAAAATGCTACCTGCCATTCCTGGAAACACTAATTATTCCATTGAATAATAGTTACGAAATTATGGCAAACGGTTGTGCCGTATGTAGTTACCTCTGGAAAATAGTGTATTTTCCAGTAAAACATTGATAAGATCAAACGCTGAAGTGTCTTCTTTCAGCAGTAAAGTTTAACAGAATTTGGAAAGCAAACAAATATCCTCAAACATTTTTGAGAAAATGCGTAGTTTTGCGCTCGTCTGTTATGCGCAAGAGTTTCCTTTCTCCCAACTCTTGAACCTTGGATATGCGTACATATGGCATACAGGTAAATCAATGACAATATCAGTGAAGCATTTCGGCTGGCCAAATATCGATTATATTTCATGATCAGAAGCTCAAATTCCACCTTTGGGAAATGAATTTTACTCACTTGTTTAGTGCTCCGCACAAGCGTTTAGAACTAGTTGGACTAATCTCCAACAAAATCTGGTGAAATTTTAGACGAAAAGGATAGAACTGCAGCAAATTTTCAGTTTTCATGTCAATTAATTACAGTTCCTCCTGCAGGACTCGGTAATCCCTGGACCAATTTTGCTTTGGTCCTCACTAACGTGTATGCGCCACCTTACAAAACCTTTCTGGTATGCGGTTTTCAGGGTGCGGCTTTAACGGAATACAGGTACACGTACTTTAGCTCTTATAAGCTCACTCAAATAGGCTTAGGTGCAAGAATGTTAGCGGGGCTTTTTACACAGTGGTCATGGTAGTGCGAGGTACTTTGTACGATGTTATCTATTTGAGTTATCTGCAACTGGATGCTACCTACGCGATTGAAATTACATATCCAGTAATCATTTCCCTTGTGCCTGCAAAAACAAAGTGGAACTAACAAACAACTTCACACAAAGCTAACGCGAAAGTGAATAAAACACATTTTGAATGCGGATCTATATCCTTGTGATTTCTCGAGGATCACTCAGTAAATGATGGTTGACCGTGTTAAGAAGAAATGTAGGTAAGTCCGGCAAAGCCGAACCTAGTTTAAATTGGCGACAGAAGGTTTATGACCGTTTATGACCATTCCGAACTACTTCACAAAGACACTGATCACTGCCTGCGCGATGCCAGCGAGATGCATAGCCGGTGACAACTCACCGGTTTTCTCACTATCAAAAGTGCTTAGCCTCCAAGTAGGCCAAGTAGTCTAATCGAGTATTTCGCAAACTTACTTCGTGTCATGGTTTGACTGGTAAGTAAGTTGTCTACTACCGCAATATGTGAGCAAAGGTGTTTTCGCCGGAGACATTTGCTCATTCAATATCGTCTCCATTTTCATGTTTCTTGCATGCGTTTATTTGGCACAGTAGCTATATCCGCTGGTGGTGGTGTATCTGATGGTTACTACTTAACTGGTTTGGTTTCGACCTAAACTCCGGAAGTGTATTTTTTCTGAGAGTTAGTCAATCGAGCTTTATCATGTCCTTAATTTCATTCTTTCTTTATAGACCAGACTCTGCATCAACCTATCGTTGGTGCTACCTTGCATTTAATTTCAGGTGTACTCTATCCTTCAGTTCCACTTAGTACCTATTGTAAATGAGAAGTTATGACCGTTCTTCAAGAGCTGATCTGGTTGATTTAGTGGCAACTGCTACTTTACAAAGTTTCGGTTAAACCTGCTAAAGGTTTCAGCAACGTGTGGGCGTAGTAGTTAGTACAGAAAGTCCATTTATTTCTTCGTGATTTTGTGGTATTATCCGGAAATCAGTTGAAATTTGATTTAACGTTGACAATCAAACGTCGAAATCGTTGCACGACGAAATCTCAATTGAAACTTGCAGATCCCCCCTACTTCTATCAATCTGGTAACTTTTTCTCCGTTGTTTGAAAAAGGCAACACTATATTTTTAAACAAAGACGTGCGGTCCATGAAAATCAATAGATTTATGTGCGAACATGCAGTAGAGTGTCTGTAAACAAAGTCACAACACAAGTTATGAACTTTCACAACCTCTGAGGTCAGACTGTTAATATACTGAATAAAAACGAATGTTCCAAGTAAAAAATTCCTTCGTTTTCGAGCATTCACTTCTGGTGAAAAAATACGGAGAGATGTTATACAATGGTTTTACGTTTGACTAGAACCGTCAGTGCATTAATCAAATGAAGAACCCCAGGCCTTAACATTTAGCGGAGAATTTGAACTTAGCAAAGTAAAACAAAGGATACAATGATATCGTCCCCATTTAACTCTGAGTCCTTAGTTCTTTGGCGAAACTAAAGGGTCGGAAGTTGAACGGATAGCAAGAATAAGAAAATGGTTTTCTAAATGGTGAACCACCAAACGCAATTTGACTAAATTCAATCAAACATGTTTGAAGTAACGGGATGTATTTTCTGAGATACACGTCACAAATTCATTTACAGTCGTTCATCCGCCGAGTTAGTGCCGCTAATGAATTTCATACAATTTGTTTCGTCCTGGACATTTGAATTCTACTCCATAAAATTTTACCATCGATGAAGTCTCCTGAGTTGGTTTCAATAAATAATGGCTACATTTTTTGAAAACTCATCAATGTTCACCTCTTATGGGTGGGTTTTTATGACCGGGCATAATGATCTTTTCAGATAAACCTTGGACTGAGCGATATTTTTGTCCGCTCACATAAGCCAACAACAAATAACGGAACATTTTGCAGACTTTAAAGTGCCCCTTGGGCTGCCTGGCGGGGAAATTCGGACAGAAAACTGTTCCAACAACATAACTAGTGTAATTTCTGATGAACTATGCATACCGGTCTACCACCAAAAACTTTTGCTCGCGAAGGCATCTGAAGTAAAGTGCATTTAGACGACGCTAGTTTGCTAGCGGCAAAATTCTAAAGTACATCAAATGATCGAAGTCCATCTTTAAGTTACGCCGATAAAATCCAACAAGATACAAACACTGGCCTCATTTTCTCTGAAGTAAACTGGATATTCACACCAGAACAGCAGGAGGGTTGTCTGAACGAAACCAATTCGAGTAGCATTTCAGCGTGCCTTGTAATCGCCAAGGAACAATTACTGACTTCATCCCAAGAAAAGAGCCATTGTACTCACTAACAAAGTACATGCATTCCGTGCATCAATTTTTTATTAAAAATTACTTAAAAGCTGAAACAAGCAAATACTCAGCGGATGACTGGGGGGTTCATTTGGTAACTGCACTCCAACGAAATGTCACTTTTTATTTCGCTAAGATTTACATTCACACAAAAAGTTGCTGGTTTATTCATATTTGTTTTGAGAGGCCACCAAAAACGCTTTGTGTATGCTCTCCACACTCGGCTACACCAAACGTAAAATTCGACCTACATTGGAAGCCAGACCAACATGATTAGATTTCAATGATACCGAGAACTACATACCTGTGTAGGTTTGCTTCCCAATTTTGCACTTCCAAATCTGCTAACTAATCTGGCTAATAGGATAGCATTTTGTGTGATCCTGAATTTTCCTCTTATGATTTCTTATTTTGCCACCAAAAGTCAGCCATACCACTGATGGTACTGTAAGTTGAATTTGGGATTCTTCAAAGGAGATTTCGCACCGTAAGTAAAGTTAGTCAACGGTGAAAAGCCCAGAAGCACTGTAGAGCTGCTTATCCTCATTTTGGATCAGCAGCAGCCCGCATTCCTCAAAAATCCAAATTCTTTCTAACCTGGGACCAGCTGATTAGTAGTTCGGACACTCAACCCTCCAGTCACGTGAGGCTGGTCTGCAGTATGTTTTACTCGCACTTAGACAGGATATAACATCACTCATCCCTCAATCACGGGATCCACATCGCGTGGCCAGACTTGCAGACTAGCTCCTGCATTGACGACCTCCAAGGTGTTTCGCCCATCCTGTGAATAATTTTTCCCGTAAGTTCCTAACACAAGATAAAAAGCTGTACTGTGCTTTTGGGCATTCAGAATAGATTGAGTTTAATCACAGCAAAAAATCTCCATTTGTCCACATCAGCTCAGTATGCATGGTAGTTAGTATGCTTAGTAGTTTCATAATTTATTTTTTTATTTCTGAACAGTACCATATATCCGTCCATTTTCTCAGCAGGATAAGTATACTGACGTTCAAACATATGTCTTCACTATGAATGCATTGGCTCGTTATATCTTATTTGATTTGCCAGATTACTTCAGGATGCATTTGTCACTGGCCATAAAAGTGCGGGAATGTCGGCTTTGTTTTTTTTTAAAAGCAGTGAGCGTGTGTTTCTGAACGCAGTCCATCGATAATGGACATCATTGGCTGGATCACACAAAAATGCTGTCATATCCCATGATGTGCGATAACAATAAGATTTCCATTCCAAACCAGTTGCAACTTGGAAACAGTAGGTGGCATCCTGACAAAACATAATCCAGAAACAAGTAGACTTGACGACGTAGATCACTGAATACGGCCTAATCGACCGCACCAGATCCATGAATACGTTATCTGAGCAAACTTTAGACGCACCCACTGTGTCATGTTTATGTGAATTGGGTTATTTTACCATTGAATATTCGGCGCAACAATACTCAGTGAACGTTTGTGTGGTTGGAAGAACAAAACTCTTTTGATCGCAAAATAAGTGGCCAAATAATTAAAAGGTGGCTCCCTGTTTGCGGAAGTTGTTTTTATTGGCATAGCAGTTAGCTTCCAATCCACTCAACTTTCCGGGCATAAAAAGCTGCTGAACTAATAATATCGCTAAATACGGTAAGTCAGCTGATGATTGCCTTTCTAAATGAGCATCCATATCATCAGGTTTTTGATAGGGATTTGGAACATCTTGTGCCGATTTGCCTCACTTAGGCAACAGCAGCGTGGTATTCCAGCCCAAAAAAACTTCCTAAGATAACACCATTCATTCACAACGGCCTGAACTGCAGGCACTTCGCATTCCACATCCTCCTAAATTGGAAGGATTGCCCACAGCGGACAGATAAACATCTTACTTTGTTCAACCTGGATGGGGGGTAAAACGCCTCTGACAATTTTCCACTATCTTCACATGAGGGTTATTCCTGGTTGACGCCAGTGTGTAAATGCAGATGTACTGTATCAGTGGAATTCCTAAGCTGATTTAAATAAAGTCGTTTATTAAGACGTTTAGAGCGTGAGTATAAAACTGACCCTTTTATCCGAGCTGCGCCAGTTGAAGCCCAGTTTCAACCAAAATAAATAAATATAGGAATTAGTCATAATAAACTAGAAAGCAACAGGTGCCTCGTTCTTTAATGCAGTTTACTGCAATGTTTCGTTGACTTTAGATTACCACATTTAGCTGGTATTTGGAAACTACACTTGCACAAAAGGGATATTGTTTGCATTTCCATAATAACAGTGCTGCCGCTAGAATACGGATTTGTTACATGTTTCAAACGTTTGATGAAATTTCAAGATGCTGAGAATAATAGATAACTAAGTGCTTCGGCCGAGAAGAAAACACGTAGGCGAATTCCACTAAATCGGAATAAACTGCGGTTTATTTAAGCTAATCCCTCACAAAAATAAAGCCAGGAAGAGATAAGTCCTCATTTACGTAGCTAGTAATGTACGTTTTGTTGGTAGTGCAATTTACTCTTTAGACAGCTTATTTAAACCCCATAAGCAATAGCACTGGGACTTCATCAAAAAAATTGGCAAACTAATGGTCTTACTGGTCAGGGGTTTTACGTGTGAAATAAACAGTTCTTTTACTGTTAGTATGTTGTGTGAGACATTGACTTTTCAAACCATCAGCTAACTCTTTTGTCTCCTTACTAGCCTCCACGCGGAAATTGACAAAGTATTCATATCGATGAACTAAATTACAAAACGTACTCACCATCGTATCACAGGGAAGGAATCAGTCACCAGGAGGACATTTCCGTTAGCAGGCTCAATGTGGAAATACACTGTGGCCGAAAACCATCAAACGATAGTTTCAGTTACCAATCCTCCGAAAAACATTTTAGCCAATGAAGTGGAAGGGACCGATTAGCCAATTACGATTCACCCGTAGCAGATTATGTCACCCTGCATTCACTTAATCACTGAAACAGATTTTTGTAACTGAGAAATTTTGAAAACTATGGAAAGAAAATGTATTCAAACTGACAAACGGGCGTCCCCGAAATGTGCGTCATATTTATTGCAAAAGGCACAAAGTGCAGAATGCACATGATTCGTGAACACCACTGCCCTATATTTCGAAAACGGAGGAATCTTGTTTGAAATATCCGACCGTGTCAACATTAAATTTATGAAATACCTGCGAATTGAAATAGGGCCATTTCGTCATTCTTCTTGGACCAGCGTTTGGCTTGAACGGTTTTTATAACCACACTTTAAGATCTGCCTAAAAATGTAGCTTTTAAGTGTAGGGAGTTTGGCAGATGATACCTTACGCCCCGGCTCAAGTCACATACTTCATGTTTACCACTAGGTCAATGGGCACGAAGAGATGAAGTCGGAAATATGACACATGATATATGACTCTAAAAAGCAAACTAGATCCACGTATATTCTAATTAGCGGAAGAAGCATTACTGAGGAACACTCGTCTGCTTTCCGTAATTTCTACGATGGGCTATTTTTCCGAAGGGAAACCTATGTGCGGCCCAAGAACTTTCTGAAACTGGACGTAGATAATCAAGAGATGTGGCACTGGAATTTCTGGCGGTTTGCTTTGTTATGCATTCTAGTTTTTCTGAATTTAAATATCAGTTTTGCAGTCCAATATGCTGACTTGACACTCATCTGTTCATTTCAAGGAACCATAGTCCCGATGCAGTCAGTGAGTGGCCAAAGCCAGGAGTATGTTACGTTGGTTATGGTACGGTATGGCATGGTATGTTTACGTTTTAAAACAGACACATCACGTCTTATAATGATGCAAGGAATGTCCAGTAAATCGCCACCAAAACACGCCCTTCCACAAATATTTGTTTTCTATTGTGTTCATCTTAGAAAACGTTTTGTAAGCAGCCTCCGCACGCTACAGCAACCGCTACAGCAATGGACATTTTGGGCTAAGGTATCTCTCACTTGGCTGCTGCACTATTCTTTTACCGAAATTAAAAAAATAACTTCAAATGTCCACAGGCCACGGAGATTCAGGTGTTTCTATAAAGATTTCTAAAGGTAAGCGAAGGCACCTTCTGCCTAAAAAACCTGGAATCGCTGTATAGCCGTTTCTTCCTTGTTGGAAATCATCAGTCCACTAATCTCGGCAGTGAAGCATCAGTGTTGAACACTGATGTCACGCTGTTGATGATGATGATGAATCTCGAGGGTGACTCTAACCCGCAAACACCTGAACACCGGCTAGAGACTAAACCGCAATGAAAAACACGAAGAACTCTTCAGCAGTTCGATTACTTCGTACACATATGGCGGTCGATCGTCTTTTAGACACAAATTTCACCTCATACAGTCACATGATAAACACTTTCCTCAAATTCTAGCTAAGGATTCGCTGGTTCAAGTGAGTTTTTGATGGTCTGCAATGGTTTTAATTCTTAATAACAACGAAACATCTCTAAAGTCCATCGCAGTTTTTCTGAGTAGATTGATTTCAACTACCGGAAGAAATGTTGACTAAATTATTCAGATTCATTTAAACATCATACTTCACAGAACTATCTGAGGTTATGATACACTTTATATCGTCCGTCCATTGAAGAATCGCTCCCGACAACACGGTTATTGATTCACCGACGGTTTCTTCCTGTGATATCTTACATACTGCCGTCTCAATGGGAGTAAAATCTGTGTAGTAGACATTCTTAAATGATATATCGGTGAATGTACTTCGCCCACTGTGAAAACATCACCTTCTGTGCCAGGAGCTTGTGAGAGCATGAATATTCACGCGGATTTAGGTTGACACGGATAATTCCCTCCGGTTATTTCCATTTTTTAGGTAGCCGTTTGCAAAATCTCACCGGCAAAATTTGGTTGAACTCGAATACTGAAAACTGGAGTCTGGTATCTTATTCCGCACATTGTTAACTTCGCCGGTTCGTTAGTGATGCACAAACATCTTATTCAAGCCAGGTTTTTTTGCTTGCCATTACACACGTGGTGTATTAGCTACTGTCGTCTTCGCCGAACTACCGTTCACTTTCGGCCTCCACCAAGTTGCCGGTCTTGATAGAGGCAAACTGATCGTTTGCTGGGGATGCCTCACTAACTAATTAGAGTTGATCCTATTTATTGGCCACAATTCTGCTACACCCATTAACTCTGGCACTTTTCAGGACATGAGTCTGCTGCCTGTTCGAGGAGTACGCTGACGAAATTGATGCACTGTTAAGCACCCTTCAAGATGGACTAATTGAACTTCAGAATAGCTTTGCGGACGGTCCTCTAAAGTTTAGTACACAAAAGTCCTACGGTAAGCTTTAGAAAATACACTTTATGTTTATTTTCATAAGATGGTTCAACGCCTTTTTGGGTGTTGATGTGTCCACCTCACTCTGGCAGTCATCTGAATATCCTTGTATCAACTGAAATCATTGCCTTCGCTGGATACAGCAAGTTGAAAATGTGTTTGAGGAAGTTGCTTTGCTGTCATTTTACTCTCTGCGGCTGAAATACCATTTAATCCTCTATAGCAAAAATTTTAATCTCTTTCAGGCTTTTTTCAATTTCGGCCTCCACAGTTATACTTACTGCTGCTTTTTGCTTAGGCTGGATGTTGAACACTCCTAAACTCTATTCAGTCCTCTCGGTTTTGATATATATTTCCTGAATAATTTTTACGTTTACAAGCATGTCTGTGGTAGGATTTGTCAGGCTGCGTAATCGCCTTCAGAAAGTCATGAGTTGAAAGGCCATTTTGAGATCGCTTACATGTTTATATTTCAGGCTACCGCTCATTGGTGTATCGACTCACGCAGCAGTAGTTCCTTTATCCTACCATTCTGTTAAACATGCAACTCGGTTGATGGCGCTGTCTTGCGTTGCCAAACTGCATAAGAGACTACTCATCAAAAGAAATTTGTCCGTGTTGGTTTTAGGCGGATCTTGGTATTTACCACCCTCTCAGAAGAGGTTTGCTCATACAGAAGGCTACTTTTGGATGACCACACACAGTAGCTTCTATTAAGAGATAATTCTGTCTGGACCTCCTGCGCTCTTGAAGCTATAATTAAATGAATGCGTTTATCAAAATCACCTTTGCTAAAGAATATGCGGAAATAAGGACTAAGGGCAAGAACAAAACTCGAGCAGAGCAATTCTTTCGCTGTCTTGCTCTACCCAGTATAGTCTCACAATGTGAGGTTGATCAGTGAAATAAAATAAGAA
Organism: Opisthorchis felineus; assembly: GCA_004794785.1. Lineage (NCBI taxonomy): Eukaryota > Metazoa > Platyhelminthes > Trematoda > Opisthorchiida > Opisthorchiidae > Opisthorchis > Opisthorchis felineus. The sequence continues at coordinate 211,873 of SJOL01007263.1, forward strand.
GTTAACTTTGTAAGAAATCGACCTTTATTGTCGCAGCTCACGCAAACACATGGGAGTGTTTATTTTCAGCAGGTGCACGTCATCTCATAGAAGATTAATGTAACACGGATTTCGGAGAAATAAACGAGACCAAGCTCTCGAAGCACTGAAATTATCGGTGGTAAATACGAAGCGGGCCGAAACACACTAAAGTGAAGTGCAGTCATTTAACTCCAATAAACGTATCCTGCAAAAAGCAACATAAGCATTTTCAGGTAGCAAAAGAACCAAGAATAAAGGAGCACTCCAGATGTCGAAATAAAACACACGGGCGGTTTTATGCAACAGAAAATGTCCCTCAGTAAATAGATGAAATCCACTGGAACATTTTACTTGCGTCCGGGCACGGTAGAATTCGTGCGAGTTTAGTGGATTCCGCCTAGGCGATTGACCCTGCATTCCGGGTTTACACAGACATGAATTGAGAACCGGCAAGATTTACTGCGCGTAACAGTCATTTACAGTCATCATAATGCTTAAATTTAGCAGTAGAAACGATCCAAATGGAAACAATGCTACAAGAGAGATTATTTAGTCAGGAACGGCTAAATGTATTCCAAAATTATCTCAATCGAACTGATATCCTTTTCCGTTTTTGTGGATTGAAACAAGTGATATTGTGACATCTCTTATGCTAGCAAGCTTGTATTCTTGTATTCTGGAGGCAAGTATTCTTCCAGTGTGGCCAACATAGTATTTTTCAGAATCGTTACATTGAAGTTTGCAAACCACCTTCGTCTTCTTTATTACATTCAAACTTCTCTTTGGTTTCGAGGAAGTTCTTCTCAGCGTGTTTACAGGCTTCAAGGTAAATGTTGTTCCATGACTCTTGTTGCCGTAACTGTTTTGCACTCATTTCTCCGACCTTTTTTCATATATAGAAGTGTAATCTTTCGCTGTTCTCGTTGAGCTGGCAAAGTAACTAAGAATCTCTATATGAATTTCTATGTGTTGCCATTATTTCGAAGTGTCTCACAAAGTCTTTGCCCTTCTTTCGTCTTCGGCCCTTTTGTATTGCAGTGCGTTTTGGTCCGCTTCAATAGAGTTTGAAGACAGCTTCGTTTGTGAAATTTCGGATGGTTGCTGATGAGCTTCAGACTTCGGTCTGTGAGCGTTTCCTTCCTGTATGCTCCAGTTTGCAGTTGACCGTCTGTTGTCTTTGTGGCAAGCACATCTAGCAACGTCAGTCCTTTGTTCTCTCGCGTTTTCACTGTGAAGTGGATGTCGGTAAAGACGTTCAGTGTTGTTTCGCTCGCGGGAGTTCATTTTCTTTTACGATGACAAATATGTTGCCCACATACTGTGCTCATATTTTTGGTCTGATATTTGGTAGCACTGTCTGCTCGACTTTCTACGTTGCAACTTCCGCAGTGAATCCTGAGACTGGTGATCTCACTGGCTCTCTTTTTGAGTTGTTCATAATATTCTCCAATAAACTCAAAGTAGGTTGTCCAGCAAAAGTCTAGTAGTTCGCAAATCCATTCTCTCCCAAGTGTTCCGATTTTGGTTCTCTTTGTTCAGAATTTCAGCAACCGTCGTCTTCACCGTATTCAGATCAACCGACGTGAACAGTGAGCTTACGTCAAGGGACACCATTATTTCATTTTCGATTTTCACGTTTCTAGTCTCTCCAGAAATTGTCCTGAATTGTTCACTGAATATTGGGATCCGCCGGTTTATAAAGGAAAATCCATGGTTGAAAATGGGTCAAAGTCTTACTTAATTATAGATATTTGTCCACAGAGTGACTGTTAATTGCTCCAGAGTTTGTATATCGTTTTTCCGCAGGTAGCACTTTTCAAACGACCCTCACTGTCGGCTACGAATATGGCAAGTAAAAGGGAGCGAGTCAATACCTTCTCTACGATGTGCGTCCCAAGACTTATGGTTTCTGTGTTTGCAGTACTTCTTTGCTTACATGCAACCAGTGTCCTGTTGTTTTCGGCGACTGTTACGTTTTCGTTCTGGTTCCCATTCCAAACATTCTCCTCCGCTACCCTCATTCGTTTGAACTGACCATACACGACGCATTGACTGAAGTTGGAACTAGCCAGCGGTGTTGGGTATTTTGGTTTTACAATGATGGTAGATTGGCACAAAGGAGGTGTAAGTTCTCTCAGTTGATAAACGTCTTGGAAGATAACATTACAGCTCCCAGCCCATCAGATTATCTGCACATATTTCGACTGAATGTGTGCACGCATTTCCGGAGAAAATCTTTCCTCTCAGGACATGATGAAATAATCCGTGCAAAAGCATGAGCAGTTTTCCATTTCGGAGTTCAGTATGTTAGTTTCACGTTGGTTTGTTTCATGTGAGCATTGTTGTCGGATTACCTCCCTACGATGGTATGCCAAATGTCTTTTTGTTATGCCCAAATACCCTCCAGGAGACTTTTAGCGTGAATGCATCTGAGTGTGGCAAATGGTTTATAATTACTATGGGTTAGCCATACGTTCGCTAAAATAAAACCAAGGGTCTGCACTTGAATCAACGCTGGTACCATAGTGGATTCCGGAACTGAGCAGCCTTTAAATATGTATGCGCATCGTCCAGATCAGATGCGTGTAATTATGCATTAAGCAATGCGAACCTCTTGAGGGCACCCCTGGCCAGTGAGTACGGAAAAGTTCTGTCTAGGCTAGGTAGCTAATATGATCTCCATCTGCCTAAATTTTGGTCTTGCGCGGCTCTCCGTTTAAAGAATCCGGTAAACTTCCAGGTTTCTCTACCTCCAAGACCGTCTCTTATATTCTTGCACGTGATGCATTTTGTTCAGCTTTGGTTTTAAATGTCTTTCAGGAATTCTTAACTGCATACCCTTATTCTAAACATTTAATAAAGTGCTGCGTTTTATACCTAAAGCCAAGTGATTCCTAGACTTCTCCTCATGGTACATTCCAGGGGAGCCTGCACGCTTGTCTTGTCTTTGCTTGCAATTCGAGAACCAACCGTTTACAATGCCAGTGACTGAATGACTGCTCATATTGGAAAGGACGGATACCTTGTGCACGACCTTCGAAAACTGGGAATGGAATTCAAACCTAAGCTTAGCAAAACGTTACATGTTAGTATCCATTTCTAGGTCATCCGGACAGATTCAAGTAACAGGAGTACAAAATTGTGGGAACCATTCCAAAATAAAATTTTGCCGGAAAAATATGGAATAACTTCACCACAACACGATTGTTCATCAATCTTAAGAAACGTGTTCCTACATGAAACATACGCTGAATATTGCAGTCCTGACAAATTTTGTCAGCGAAATTATACATACATTAATTGTTTTGCTAAGCACCATAGTGTCCGGTACATCAAAGTGCAAAATGCATCGATGGGTAGGCTGATACTTTGGAATTGATCATGAAGTGGTATGAATCAAATACCCCATGGTAAGTAAATATCCTACCATATGTGAACCGGTCCACATGGGACGAAAGCTAAAGCTGACATGCAGCCACAAGTCTCCAGTTCTTTCAGGTCGTGAAACCATACGGTGTGGTTCTTGACGCTGCTATTAAGCTGACTGAAGCGGATCAACAATACTTTTCTATGGGTTTGTGAGGAACGTTTGACAGTTTTCGTCATCAAAGTGGCAGGGCAACGAACTCTCGGAAAAGCACCTCCCTAGGAAGATATATTTAGCCTTAACAATTCTGCTTGCAACAACGAAAACTCCCGCGCTGGTGATGAAACCTCTGTACTTTCGCATCTAATTCTCCTGACTCGGTACTCCTAAGTGGATAGCCTGTCGAGATTTATCAGCATATTACAAGGGAACTGCCAGTGTTCATCAGGAGGCAGTGTGGCCATTCCTCTACTTCACATCACTCTCTCAATAAGTTTCAAAACTGCGAAACTGCAAGAATTCAGAAGTACTTCGGGAAACTTTTTCTACTTACTGAGGATTAGTCTTCCCCCCCTCAAACGACCTGAGATTTTTCTGATGGTGAGATAGCGCTGAGACAATGCAGTTAACAATACAGTGGGAACATGAGCGCAGACTTTGCGTCACATAGATGGCAGAAGACCAGAACCACTCGCCTGGCCAGGCTTGAATTCGACAAGTTGCTTTTACACAGCATCAGCCGTAATGCTTGCAAAATGCTAAGCTGTTCAAAGCGGTGTCCAAGGCGGTGGATTAGTGGGCTATGCTCATGGATCCGCAGCTGAGTCCGTCCAAGTCACTGTCGAGAAAACAGTATTTACAACTGCCTCTATATAGCTGTCCCAAGGTAATCCACAACTCATGGACAAATGTCGTTTGACGTTTATCAAAATATTTATTCCTGTGCAAGACGAATTTAGCGATAGTCTCATCTGTCTTCATAGTGACGATATCATCTGCTTTTTAATATCTAATGCCCTCCAATCTGATGATGTAATGTTTAAAGCTCTAACATTTTAAAATCTTAGGACTGTGATTACTTCTGCTCGTAGCCCCTCCTCTTCTTCTGAGACATCTTCTGAGACACCGATGTTATGGCGCATGTTTTCTCCGTAAACTCCTATTGCTGAATCAGGCATAGCAGCGGCATTTTACAAAGTAAAACGTCTGCTCAAATGGTATGGGTTCTTGGGAATGTTTCATGTTTTCTCAGTCGTAGATAATTATCATGGTTCAGCCACTGAAATTACTAAAAGGCATTGATTTCTAAGTGAACGTTTTTGGTTTTTCGGGAGTTAAAGTTATGAAGTATCTTTTGAAATGGTCGTTGTTCGCGATACACCAACATTGCATTTATTTGCTTCGGAATCACGGCCGCTGACCACACGACAAATTCTAGATCGGGTTCAGTGATCTGCTTGTCACATGCTACATGTTGTGTCATGTTATCAGAAACCACTTATTTTGGATGGTTCGGGAAAGCTTCTGGGGGCATTAAGGAACACGAATTCGATACAAAAAGACTTACCTGGGTTAGTTATTCTAATCACAAACATAACCTTCATCATTGGCAGCATGAAATCAGTGTTCAACACTGAAGCTTCGCTACCGTACAACCATGATTTATTAAAAAGCCTTATTGTGAAGAGAAGAATAAAGGTGGACGGGGAAGGGACTTAGTGCTACCTTACCACAATCATTCCGAGCTACCTACAGCTCCAAACACTCATTCGGTCAATCTAGATAGAAACAGACAACAAGAATGCCACTGACATCGGTTGGCAGCCATATCTTGCAGTATCTCCAACCAGGTACAGTAGGGATCACGCGGTTCCAATCTTGGAAGGTGAGCAGCACGGACAGCATCCAAATGTTTCGTAATCCCCTTCATACCTCTCTGCCAGATTAAGGGTTGACCACAGATCTGCTTTCGCCACTCTTAATCCGGCACAGAAAAAAAAACTCTTCGGCGTGCGCAACACCTGTCCCAACCAACGCAGCTTCTGGAGCTGGACACATTCTTCAATGGAAATACTCGTTGCACAACCGAAAACTCGCCTTTTAACTGCCTCGTCACGGATACGCCGACACCAACCCACACGGGCTATGGTTCTGGGACAACGATTGTCGAACACCTGAAGACGTCTCAGTTACGCGGCTCGAACAAGTCAAGTCCCCCAGCCATACAACAAAACAGCCCGCACTGTAGCATGATACACACGTCCCTTGAAATTCAGGGATACACCACTCTGACGCCATAGGTGTCTCAAATTAGCAAACGCAACCCGAGCCTTGCAGATTCGTGCACTGACCTCATCTATCACATTAAAATCAGAACCAATTCAACTTCCAAGATAAGTAAAAGGGTACACAACTTCCAGTACCTCTCACTGGATTGTAAGTGGTGTGTCCAGTGACTGCATGTCCAGGAGCATGACCTTACACTTTGTGGGTGCGAAGTGAACATCGAAGGACGGAAGGACTTTGGTCAGTTCATCCAAAAGCATCTGCGCCTTCTCCTCCTCTTCGAAGATGAGAACGATGTCGTCTGCATATTCCAGATCGACAAGGTTTTCGTCGAAGGCTATTCAAACACCGGGGTTTTGAAGACCTTCCAGATTTCGTCTCATGATTCCATCGATCACAAAGTTAAATAGGGATGGAGAGAGTTAGCACACCTGACTGACACCGCTTTGTATACGGAAGCTTTTGGAAAGCTCACCGTATACTCTCACACGTCCGGTGGGCAAGCGTGTCAAGAAGAACAAACCGGTCAACCGAGTCGAATGCGCCTTGTAAATCCAGGAATACTAGAATTGTGGGTCGCTTATACGTATGGCGTTGTTCTAACACCTGACGGAGTGTGAAGATTTGGTCAACGCAGACCCTACCAGGCTGGGATCACGCTTGCTGCTCTCGAGTCAGTGTTTCACGAGCTACCGTAAGGCGACGAAGTACCAGTGACACCAACAGTCCCGTTACGACCGGGGTCAAGCTGATCCCCCTCTGGTTGCCACATTCACTACGAGCCCCTTTTTTCGAAAATGGGCACTATCAGCGACTCTCCCCATTTGTCTGGGACAGACTGCTTTTCCAAAATACGAGCAAATGGATCAGACAAGCTCTGACTGAGGACTTCACCCCTATCCTTGAACAATGCGGCTGGGAGGTGGCGCTTGAGAAAACATATGCAGTCGTCGGCCGTTCCACGTTCACCCTCCAGGGTTCTAGGACAACTGTGAGCCCCAGACTAGTGGCAGCTGGTGGCAAAGACAATTGCTGTTTGAAGTATCCGGCCCACCTTTCGAAGCGTTCTTCTATGTTCAAGATGGTCAATCCACTCCGTACCCTGATGGTTTCGCTCACAGGTGGTTTCCGGAGACCGGTCGCACGGGTCAACTGAAATAATCTTCGAGCATTGCCAGCTTTTTGGACTTCTTCGATTTCCTTGGCTTACTGTGTCCACCACACTTCACGGTGGGACAGTTATTCTAACTACTTCTAATTGTACATGAATTTTTTTCTATGGGTTATGAGGCGAGGTTTATGGAAGCTGGACAGCTGGCTTACACACAATAATTCAGTGAGTCATTTTCAAACAGGTAGTACTCAGGCACGCTGAATGGCTTTTTTGACGGCCTGCGCTGCTGCCAGAAACCTTCCTTCCCAGACGACAGCAAAAGACATACCACTACAGTGGATGGGTTGGACTAAACAGCAAGTAACCGCGTCTTTTGGGATAATTAGCGTCCTGTGGTCTACCTATCATCAGCCCACAATGCAACCATGCGGTGGATCACTGGTCGATTTTTTCTATGCAGTTCCGAAAAAATGATCTCTAGGCGTAGCGTCAGCCACAACAGAACAAAGGTAAAATTATGCTTATTACTATTAGCGGTAATTCAGGACTCGATTAGGACGAATTCAATCTTGAAGACACAAATGGTGTGTCAGACCACCTGCACACTTAAAAGATGGGATTTTGGAAGGTGATACTCCCCCCTTAGCAGGTCACTGTCTTGGTAAATCGTCATAGTACGGAATACCGATTTGATAGGCCATTGGTTATCATCATTCAGGATTTCAATACCCTCGTATTAAAACTACTTAATCTGCACAGCTCCGTATTTTCTGCCTCGGGGAATCTTGCATTTTACTAATCTATCGCATGTTTCGCGGAAAACGGTGCAGGATACAAGATGTTTCTGACAGATGCTTTCATATTCAAAACAGATATTGATTAATTTCAAACCGGGATAACAATTTTACAAGTGGTGACTGTCACCTGGCCAGGTAAGGAGAAATTCCAGTTGAGGAATATTTCGAAGAATTCACATAACCGCTTCAAAATGCGAATAATCAGCATTATTTAGGATAACGGAAGATGAAACAGGACGTCACGGTGACAACTCTTATTCTCTTTAAGATACTTGTGCTTTATCGCGCATGGGGAATAGCCAGAATTTGAGTATCTTACACCAGGGTTGCCAAACTAATTCGAGTGATAGTGGAGCCGTAGCAGATGATAGTAAAGTTTGGATAAGTCTCGCAGGTCACACAAGTTTGAGATGTGAGAGTTTAACATAAGACTGTTTGTTGAACTGTTTTTACCTGAAGTCGTTTTAAGGTTTTGGTGAAACATATCCAAATAATTGCAGTGTACTTTTTAGACGCTCGATGATAGCGTACCCCTACGCGTGTTACACTGTCTTTAGGACGAGGAATCGTCAGCTAAGGTATTTCGAACTCATACATGCATTAAAAGGTCATTTCTATCACCTTCTGAGACGTTGTCCTAAGGAAGTGGGAGTACTGATAGATGCAACCTCAGAACCCCTAAGGTCTGAGGTAATCTGCGGAGGGGACAGTGATGCAGTCCTCAGCTTCATTATCTGCGATCCATGCGTTCTGGCCAATATCATTGCGTTTGTGCCCGCTGAAGGAATATCGCACAACCCATCCAATTCCAAGGTTGAATCGCAAACATTACCTCTTAGGTTTGACGGCCCTAGCGCACTAAATAGTCTTTACTCACGTAGCTCCTTAGTTAGAAAGGATTGAGAAGTTACCAGTTATCATAAATTGTGCCGATCCATTAACAGACAAGATGTTTTAATATTTGATAAAAGTCTTCGCCACATAAGATCAAACAGAATAAATCATGCAGTAAGATGGGGAAGACAGTAATACGTCTTTTCGACCGTTTTGACTGTCCAATAAGTACAGTCATTTTTACTTAACTTATGGATCAATGTTTTGAGTAATACAATGATTTATGGGGTTATTCCTGATATCGATAGTACCTGGAATAGGTTTGGCGGGCGCGAGTTGGGTTTGGTGGATGCTCACTTTCTGGACCCGCAGTGCTGGAAAACAGTTCTCACTGACTTCATAGTTCTGCCTAGTGAATTAGTGAAACCTATCAGGCGTCCATGTGTAAATTGGGTGACACGGAGAACGACATGGTGAACTAATTTCAAGGCCAAGGAATGCAACCTGCAGGATAAATAGGCGTTCCTGATTGAACAGCAGTGGTCTGTCATGAATTAAGCTGATGGTTGATCACGATAATCGAGCTAATCGAATATTCATTACGTTTGAAAGGGTAAAATGTGTGAACTCCTTACAAAGCCAATCCGATTTCACCTTCAGTGTACTAGATCCTTCTCAGCTCCGGCAGTTTAAATTTTTACTAAAGGTGGTTTGACCCTCAAGATAGGCGTAAGTCGAATTAATATAAGGGGAAGTGGCAGAAGCTGTGCGTCAGTTCCGGAATTTATTAATTCCTTGCACAACTGGCCTGACTAAATACCAGTATTTCATAGAGACAAACTGACCCTATTTTATTGCCGGAAGCAAAAGTATGAACTTAGGAAATTCTTGAATTATGTTTGTTTTTAGCTTCTCGACTGGCCGAGACATATAGCCAGCCGAATGTACATATATCGACATTTCAAGAATGGTTAAAATTCGGATGTTACTTGTCAAATGCAGCGACAGTGTTCTTGGTATTTCTGAACTACTCGATTGTTGTTTATCCAGGTTAGTGATGTTTGAAGGGGTCGTGTCTGTCTTCACTGAATCCGTCCCAAATACAATGCTTTCGCCTTGTGGAGCTATAGCACAGAAAATCCGAAATGTCACGTCTTTGGAACCTATTGGGTTGCCTTCTGCATCGAGGTAATAAATTTTAATTTGTAACCGAGTGTTACACCAGCCTTAGTGATAGTGGAATAGTTCTCTTAATTTCGTTCGGAGTTGAGACTGCACATATTTATTACTCCAATCTGTCCGCGGCTGACATCAACTAGTGCAGCATTTGCGTCATTACGAACTGTGATTTTATTCTACCCAGCCAAACTAGAATATGGTCTACCAGACAGGTCGATCAATCAGACAGATTTCTTATGTCAACAGGAAATCAGTGATAATTATTTGGGATATGATATTTATGTTGCACCGTTTCCTTCCATCCTTCGGACTCGCCAGTCGGCACCACAACCGTATCAACGAGTTTTGCCGCGTCTGTACTCAAGACTTAAGTGAATTAAGGTGTGGTTTCGCCAAGGGGAGTGCACCGGTGTGAAGAAATAATCTATCGACAGTGCTAACGATGGAAACTTTTTGGTGACGTTCAAAACGTGCCATTTTCGAAGTGTTCTTGGTCATTTTGCACCTGGGAGGATAAAATTCAACACATTCTTTTTTATTTTTTGTTTTGTCCTTGCAGCCTTCCAAGCCTGCGTCTGGAAGCGTGATTCATTGTTGAATTCAATCTTAAAGTTTCGGTAGGACTAGCCACAAATGATTTTGCTCTATCACCAAGCAAGCACTATCTGATATGATGAGAAAACCTAAAATTGCGGGATTTATATTACATACTGGGTGGGCATTAGCTGAAAGCTTCGCACTTCCCATCATTCAAGCAAACCAACTCAAAGCCTAGGGTAACCGCTTACATCTATGCTATTTGTCTACTTCCTACTCACTGCAAAGATCAGGGGGATTATATTTGTCATTTTTATCTTATTAAGACTAATCCGATGATAAAGTCAGGAAGCAGTTGGGTTACGTTGACGTAGAATCGAAGACAACCCTACGGGAACCTCCTTATGTTCATCATATACCTGAATAGCCTTATATGATAATGGCTCAATGAGATTTGGTCCAGCTGCATTCAGTCATAACCTAAGAGAAAGTCCAAGATATGCTGCATTCGCTGCGTCGCTTTGCTTATTTTGCTCTGTTGACTCTAATTGTGACTTTTGCGTTCACAGGTGAGCCCACACTGACAGCGTTGACACTGCGATGCTGTTTGCAGATGGTTTCTTTGTTGCAGGCAATGCGTCCATGTGAATGCGCAACGCGACAGAACTTCAAGTTCAGACATTCATTGTCCTTGGTGCAAGCTGTCGAATGCTTCCCTGTTTTTTTGTGGCAGACATTCAGACGTGCAGACATGCAGACGTGCAGATTTACACGGGTATCCGTTTGTCATTTTGGCTTGATATCAGGGATGAGAAAACCAATTGCAGAGGTTGCATTCTCAGGCGACCACACACTTGAATCTACCTAAACCATGGCCACTCAAAGTTTGCTATTTTTATGAAACTCACGATTATTAGGCTTTTCTGTTTTCATTCTGTATTGGCTGAAATGTACGGTTTTCATTCTCAGGACCAAATACGCAGGGGAGATGATTGCCTTCCTGCATGTACGGGATTATGGAAACGTATTAGCATGCAACGAATGTGTTGTTGACGTCAGGGACAAGGATTGTGTGTTTCGATTACCAAACGAACTCATCAAAGATAGCGTAATGAATGTGTTGCAGTCTCCATGTTTTTTTCAACCACCGAATTGTGTATGCCATAGCCTTATTTCGGTTTATTATTCGTAGTTTCTACAGCTGTTTACGTCCAAGAATTCGCAGCCACCCAGGCATACACACATACATGTGTGCAGTTTCGTACTAGCTACCTGTCTGAGAATCCACTTCCTTTGAGAATCACTACACTATGATATCCCTTATTAATCAATAGTAGTACAGCAACGCCTTGTCGATTGTCGCTTGTTGTATGGATACTCTGCTGCTTAGAGCGTTAAATAACTCTTGTCGTTGCATGATGTTATTTGGGGAAGTGGGCTTGTGGGAACCAAATTACAAAAACCGTATATATATATATAAAGTTATGTTTCTTGGCCACGCGCTCTGATGTTTTATCACCAAACAGACTGTAAACAGTTCAGGTTCAGTCCCCATAATGTTTTTTTCCTCTGCTTAATTAATTACTCAAGAAAGACGTAATAATTTACGTTCTCTAAAATCGCATAACTTTTCAGCTTGAGCTGTGTAACAATAGACTGTTATATGGGAAGTACTTTGCAAAACTGATAATCTGAATTGCTTATCATTAGTCTTCATATTAGCCGGCAGATCGCCTTGATTTTTTGAAGACATTTTTAAAAGCGTTACAGTCACAGACATGGCACCAGTTCTAAATGTCAGGTCTCCCAAATTGTGAACCAGGAGGAGAAACGTATACGTGTGCTTGTCTGGACAAAGCGCACTCAATTTATCAATCATTTGAATAATACAGTGGGAAGAAATGACTGTAGAACGTCAACGTTCTGCCTCTAGTTCCCCAGCCGAAACACCAATCCTACATCATATGCAGGAATACAAAGCAGAGAAAGAGTGGAATGGACCCAACAACGCACCACCAATGAAGCTAAGCTCCCCAGTACAAGAAAAACCAATAACTGACGTCAAGGCACGGCCGGTATTGATTACTCATCGTAACCTGTTTATTATAAGCTATTGATTTCAGGTCAGTTTTGTGGGGTGAAATTATTGTTGCTGTATAAGGTCAACACGGTGACCAGTGGATAGACTGTGTTTGAAGAACGATGAATCAGGTTTCCAGATCCCAGCTTGAAAGCCGTCGGCTTATCGACTAGTCATCCGGTTCAAATAGCGAGACAAACATTCTGAAACGCATAAGCTGAGATCTCTTCTGCCAATGCATACTTCAACGTAATTGAATGTAATTCGTTACATAGCACACATGTAGGGCAGAGAAACTGGATACACTGTGGGACGCGCAACGTGCAGTCACTTATGTCTCTGATGAGAGAGAGTTTAATGGGTGACTCAGCACGTACGACTGCAGCACTTGGTTCATTTCTTATGGCTGTAGATAACTTGAATTTTGACAAAAACTTCCTTTCTTTATATGCAACTGTCAGGTTTCCGCCTAAACTGTGATGGGCGTTGAATAAGCATGCTGGAGAAACTTTGGAAAACAATGGCCATTTTAACATCCATCCTTCTCGCTGGAGACAGCATAGGGTAAAAATAGTTTGGTGAGGTCAAACAAAGCGTGCATTTGGTAACAAAGGTCCAAGAGGATCTTTTTTGTGTATGCGCCTTGCGGTTTAATTCAAAGCGGATCGTTTCAGTTCATAAAAGCGAGTTTATCTCCTAAACGTTCTGGAAGAACATGTGTGGGAATTTCCTAGGCAGTGGCAAACATGCACAAATATTCTACAGCCCAGTGCAAAGGGACGTGTAATCTGAGCGAGTTTAGGACAATCTTTCATGCGAAAGAGCCTCACTGATAGGATTAAAGACCTGGACCAACAATATAACCACTTTGAAGTCGGCAGAGTTCCGCATAGCCAAAATGGAACTCTGCTGCAATTAAAATGCCTATGGAAAGCACCCGAAATATAGGAGAACGGGGTCTTCTGAAAAATTGGTAGTTTTTGACGAGGCCATGATAATTAGGCAATACCTACCCAGCTTTTTGGCTCAGAAGACTTTTTTAAAAGACGTCAATTTACCATGTACTTGTGAACCAGGCCTGATTGGTCGAAGATATGGTTGGCTCACTTCCACTGTTGTACAGCTATTTATTCATACATATGGTGAAAAATTGGTGATTATTAGTACCTTCATCCGATGTATTAGAAAAGCCGGAAATCTAATACATTTTTTCACACTTGCGGTCCATTGCAACAAAATTTTACTGCACCACAAACCGAGCAACATGTACAGGAGTGACTCATATCTTCCAGAATGATGAACAGAAAACCGCTTTACAGTGACCTTGTGAGTAGGTCCTCATAGTAAAAAAACTGATTTTTGTTGTAGGTAATAGTTTAGCCAACAAGAACTGAACATGCTCTAGAGGAACATCACTGCAATTTTGCAGATGGAAGCACGCTGGGCGATTTATGTGTCCAGGTTACGGCTTTAACCCGGGGGACTATTCGGTTGGCTACACCAGAGAAGAAACAAGACGCCTAGTTCCGTGAGATCTTTGTGCTCTATAGCTTACCTGTCTTATTGCGTACTCGAAGGTTAACTGGAAACCTGTTATTCTCATGCAATGCTACCTTCATATCCCAGGTCTACCTGACAAGATATTGATTGTTGTATCTACGTAGTCGGACGTCTCGACTGCAAACTCACATTCCGAGCAGTATCTTGTGAAATTGTTCAGTGCGTTTGTTTGCGGATATGATGTCCGAACTGTCAAGTGTGGCCTACAGAGGAATTTGTGCACAACACAGAATGACCAACCCATTTAAGGGTTTTTTAGCTATCTGTTTAAATAAGCCTGATCTCAGAGTATTACGTCATAAGTGTATGAGTTTCTGGATTATTTTCCATGGATTTCTGCCGACGTTCATTTATTGAGTCGTTAGTCAAGCCTCCATAGAATACATTTCTACATTTAATGTTCGTCCGATATGCGATGCTCGTGTGTTTATGTGGACATAAGGCGTGGTTGAGTGAGACCCACTCAAACCCGCGCTGACGATGTCACCTCGATTGGTGATGAAACGTTTGCAATCCAACTACCAAGCTCGGCGAACAGACCACCAACCAAGCAATGCACTCAATCTACCTATATTCCGCAACATCTCCAATCTCTGAAAACTAACGCCAATGTGTCTGCGATACGAAAAATATCTAAGAACAATTCTAGTCATTTATGTATAGATGATCACTGTCGAACCAGAAGCTATTCCGCCAATTCCATAAATTAGGAACGGCATTTTTGAGGCAAACTTGATGGTCTAGTCACTATAAACTGAGTATGAACAAAAAATTGGTATTCCTCGCACTGTCTTTAGTTCACCTAAAATTACGTGCTTTAGAATCAACTAACGGTCACAGACTGGCGCCGAAGTACGCCATAATTAGTTAGCTCATGACGACAGTAACCGCTAAGGCCTAGTCTGATCCCTGGAGCAACGCGTGTTTCATGACCATCGTCCGTGTGTCTTGTGTGACAGTTTGACTGAGAATATTGGGAAGCTAATAGTTTCCGGTTACCCTGGAGCCGCACCCAAATTCATCTTTGTTTTTACACCATTTGCTGTCATTAATGATTTTAACGTGGGGCGACTCCGGTCTGATTCGCCCCATTTTCTCCCGGATTTTCCTCTTATTTGGTACAAAATGGTTACAAACGCATCTGATCACAATTTTTATGCACCTGAGCTTGTCGCACTTCACGGGGATCTCCACAAATCACACTGAAATTGGACTCGGCAAATTTGGGTTGGAATTTTGTTCTTTATAATTCCACTCAACTACACAAGTTAGTAGACACTTTCAGCCAGTAGTTCGTAGTAGGTTGAAAGAAAAATGCGGCAAAGTTTGCATGGTACTCTATAATTTTAAATTAAATACAAAGCGTTTTAGGGTCAGAATCGCCTCTCCAGTGCAATCCGGGTTTGTTCGGTTGAAAAATTCAAAGTGGCTAATCAATCGAACGACAGAGCGCCAAATTAAGCATTCGGTTATTCAAACGAGCAACAATTTTTAGAGCATAAACATTCAAGTATTCTTCCCCTTGAGTTTTGGTAATACTGAGAAAATGGACGTGAATTTGAGACCACTACTCTCAGCATTATTTCATGGCATTCAAGCACTACCGGTACGTTTGGATTCTCTGTCTCTACAAAGTCTGGCGTTTGTTATTTCACAAAGTGATTTCATCAGAAGTACGGACAGGCTTCATACGTTACTTTAATTTACAACAGAACTAAGTCGCTATTGTCTGAGTTGTAGAAACATAAGGATGGCTCTGAAATTTATAAAAGTCTTGATATTCATGAACAGACCTCGAAGTATTTTGTTCTTTAACATCACTACACTAAACCAGTTCAACTTTTTTCCATTTTGGTTTCAGAAGTCTGGTCCACATGAAATTACTGCCCTTGTTCCATGCAGACACGATGTAAGCGTGACATCAGGTTTTTCTACACCAAATGCATTTTGCATGCCATCGATAATTCGGCCACTGTTTTTAGAGTCGTCCTCGGCCTCTCAGATGTGCTCGGTCGGCGGATTTGTGGCCACCCATTGTTAACAAAAAGCGTGACGAGATCACTTTGGATGAACGCGTGAGCCTGAAAACTATTTTAATAGATTTATTGTCAGGGTAGGTCCTTAGGTTTGCCGTAAATCTGTAGAACCCTGAGAGAAGCTCTTTAGTGAGTGTGGTCAGTCTCCTCACAATGGAAATTAACCTTGAATGTTCATTCGAGAATGTTCATCGTATTCATTGTAAAGTTTCGTCCGTGGGTATGTCACAACCAATTTTTTTCCAAAGATTCCGTTTCCGACAACTGACTACAAAATACTGCTACTTTTTGGAACATATAGGGACTTGTCACCAAAACGACTGACTGGTTACTGGGCATCCAACTTGTTTGCGTTTTCTATGGCGGAATGCTGACAATTTATCCCCGAGTCAGTTAATGCCGGTTAACACTGGGCAGCTGTGAGATGGAATTGACGCACAGGCAAAACAAACGCTGAAACTGGGAAGTGAGCACCAGTAGCGACACACTCGCGAAATCTCAGTCACGAGCCATAGATTCGAAAATGTAGAAGTAATACTTGTGGCACTAACAACAAATGAAACAGGTCCTGACAAAGACAAATTTAGCTGCATAACACTACAATCAGCCGCCTACTATCATTAAAGGAATTTCGCCTGTGATGTCAGAACAACCGATGAAAGATAAATAGCAGTAAGACGATTTCGCATGCTTGGTGAGTTTTCGAACAGCTTCACTGAGTTAACGTAAGAAGTGATCTACACAGTGACTGGGCTTTAAGCATAAGCCATTTTCATTCTGACTCATGATGACCGAGATAAAAATTGTCCGTGTGTTAGCTAATTTTCTATTCCGCTCTTAAATGGTAACTGCATGATTGTTCCATATTGCGTCCTACAGTTTTCCTAAAACGCTTGTCTTATAACCTTCCGCAGGTTCTTTAAAGTTGGCGCTATGTAGTAACCCTGCTATCTGAAACGTCTGCTAAGTGTAGCATAACTACATCAGCGCTTGTGTAATCCGCTCAGGAACAAGCGTGTAGGCAAGCCGCTTTATATTTCATTTGCATTGATATTGTACAAAAATTCAATATCGATGCAAATTTTACGATAAAATGTCAGTGGGAGAGCATCAGTGCCACGACTTGCGCGGGATATAAATACGGGTCCACAGTTGCGGAGTTTCGATTTGTTAACCGGAATTAAATTATCGCGTGTACACTCCACTGTCCGAGTCTATAAATGGTGTTTCAAATTCCGGGCCCATGTTCACATGAAAAATCTGAAGCTCTCGTTCAAGTTACATATATACATATACAAACCACTCGGACCTCTACATTCCCTCAGTCGCGGTTTATATACATTCGACATGGAGGAATAAGTATTCACAACAGAACAATAAAATTTTGCCAGTATGTCTGTCCTCACAAGATCTTTGCATATTTTCTTGCTGCACTATCAGTAATCCTGTTACCAAACCCCCTTATTAAGGAGTAACGCCAGAGCCGACTGTTTGGTATTATGGGCAGACGGATAAGTAAACAAATTTATCTCAATAATATTTGGCACCAAAACATGCACATCGGATTTCGCAAGTCTCCTCAAGTTGTTCCTTGGTACACAACAATAAACATCATTCTGTTTCACGGTTGCAAAATCTGGTAAGGCGAACATTCCAGATGAGTTACTGAGGAATTACTGCATGTTAATTTTATGTTCATGGACAGTTTTATTACCCTCATTTGGGGGATAAATCCAAGCACTACTGGATGAAGAGTAATACAAAAAGGACGAACGCCCATGTTTTTAAGTTGCATATTCGATGTGTTTTTCTCATCAGTGGTAAACACGTCGCCGATGTCAGAAACATCACTTTTAATGACATGTTGTTTGTCCGTCCAAATAGAAATCGGGAAACGTTGCTTGGATTCAACTTTCTTTGCTTCCACACATATACTTTGATAGTTCGAAGTTTTAGTGCACCGATTACTCAATGCATTTCACAACAACCTATGAGCGTACTGCGTAAGTGTTACGCATGTGCACTTTGAGGAACTTGATGAACTTGTTAGCTCATGGTCATCGTCCAGTCATTCATCTTCACCTGACAACCCCTGACTAGGAGCAACTTCAATTGACTGGTTTGTCTGGGACATGAACTGAAGCGTCAAAATGAGAGGAAAAAATTCCCACTGAAAATATTCACCCTGGTAATTATTTTATGGGCTCCCTATTAGTGCTAAGATGAGCCACACAACTAAAATGAGCATTCTATTTAATACTACGCATCTCAGTTTGTAAGCATCACTATAATGATCATACTGCTGGATAAACGGCGAGCTGGAAGCAGGTGAGCAGCAGGTTCAACTCTTAATTCACCACGCTCTCTGGCTTCCTGCTGACCAGAAATAATTTTATGGATACGGACTGCCAGGGTTCAACTGACATACAGTCGGTTTCATTGTCAGTAAAAATGCTGTTGGGTTAGCAGGATCTGAAGTTATCTAAACTGGAAGACTTGTTCTGCTTAAACCGCCGAAAACGGGTGAACTATGGAGTTAAATGTCACATGACCTGCTTCTGCACATCACATGTTGGTTTAATTTGCAAAAGAATGATAAACGTACCATCGTTTTTTGAAAATAAATATTCGAGTTGAAAGTATGCAGACAATTCTCGCCTTGAGGAACCAGCGTAAAACCGACTGTAAATGACCATTTAACTAAGAGCTTACAAGGAATGGTATCCAAATGCACGATGTTAAGCGGGTCAAACCATAAACTAATGTTTAGGTCGTCGATCTGGATGGCTAACATTTTATTGACATGAAAGCCTGTGCATTGTGGGTTCAGATAGGCTACATAGAGCAATTTACCTCACGGAAGCCCATCTAACTTTCTACAAACTCACATTGTTCAAAATAACTATCAGGTTGTCTAGTGTTAACACATTGCCCGTAAGTTTGCTGGGGTTCTTCGGTTGCATAAAGAAAACAATGTCTTGAACGTATGAAGCACGTAAGTTTTGGTGAGATTTAAAATGAACGTCATAAAAAGCAAGGTCACAAGTTTTCGAAAAATGGGTAATTAAACCCCAGTTGCCCACGTTTGTGTCGGAAATTACCACAGTTAATATAGAACGTATGATTTGGCATACTGTACGCTAGATGTTTCAGAACGTCTTTATGACTTAACTTCATTCTTTGACTGAATACCTTGAAATCGTTAATGTCAACTCAGCTGTGCAACAGAGCGCCTGTGATTGCTCTTGATTTCTTTTTGAGAGGATTCGAGTGCAGGCACAGCAAAATCAGTTGGTTGTAACTTAGGTAGCTGTTGATCTGTTCACCGGGCTCAAAAATTTGCTTGCGGACACACATACCAACAAGTTTTAGACATCCTCAAGATGTGAGGTGAAATGTGATGCCAAGTTTAGCTATGGCAGAGCAAAAACAAAGTGCGAGTATGTGGTAGGGTCAGATCACTCGGATTAGCTTTTCAGATGCACCGAAAGGGTAGCTTCTAAATAATCAAGCATCGAAAAAAAGTAGAAATTTGCTGAAGAAGGGTAGAATGGTCAAACAGCTCTTACGTACGGCACAGTGATGGACAATTGATGGATGCATTGTAATGTGCTATGGAAGAGTCATTAGAAAAAAGAGCTTTTCAGAAACATGATACGTAAATTCCTGTGTGACTTATATCAAAAGCAGCCCACCACCACCACTGAGCGAGTTGGGTTGAAGTAGGTCAGAAAATCATCTAGGAGTTGCTACGAGACATTCTCCACAAGTTTTCAATCAGTCCGTTGCCAAAACATTTCTGTATGCAATACTAAACGAGAAGAAAGGAATGTTACACTAGTCAAAAGCCCAATTGATTCAGGTAAAATAAAAAGAATTGCAGTTGGACGGCTATCTTCTTATAGGGAATCCTCGGGCGCCGTCCTGAAAATTACTAGTGTATGCCAACGCAGAAAAAGCACAGCTTCTCGCTAGCATTGCGTGCATTTTAGTACAGCTCAACAGATCTTGGTCATTCGCACAATGCTTGCGTCTTAATGCAAAACGCCATTCCTATAAATTCTTCGCGCGCAATGACCAGAGCTGTATGAATCCCAATGGGACTGTTCTTCTGTTCATGTTTTCCGTGTCTAGCAGTCACCGGAAAACAAGGGTGTCCTGTACCGATAAATAATGAACATTTCATTCGGTCAATTCAAACCCCTAGTGAATAATATGTCACATACGTCTGACACTTTTGTGAACAGCAAGTCAGCTCGCACAAATGGGGGCTGAGATAGCGTTATACGTGATTTGCACCCGAATTCTGACACACCTGTCAAGGTACTGTTTTGAACACATTCAAAATAAGTTATTCCAAACTTTTTCAGTGAATTTAGTGTTATATTTTTTAAATATATCTTTGTCATATCAGATTGGTTAAATTACTGAAAACACTGATTGATCTTATGATTATCTTGCACATCCTAACCTGATAAAAATGCTCCGGTGCGGTATATGGACAAGGTTTCAATGACAAAATTCGTCCTGAATGCAAGTGAATTTTCTTAGACTCGGTAGCTACTAAATATACTCTTGTTTTTGACAAACAGTACCACTACGAAATGGATAATATGAATATCTACGTCACGTTCACATCAGAATTTGTGGACTTTGCTTGACTTCTTAGCTCTCCCTCCCTTAGGTTTGAACGCTGTTACATTTTTGCTCCATCTGAGTTGTCTGGTATTCCTGGTAGCATCTATACACTTCATAATACGAATTAAATTTAGGCGAATTCATTGCCAACAGAAATATTAGTATTCGAATTGGAGTAACTTTTTAAAACGTTCCGATGGTCCAGTAATGTCTTACCCTCGAAGAACATTCTTGCAGTTGACGGGACAAATTTCGCAGCGTGAAATATATTTCTTGTGAGGAATGATTCCGGCAAAGAAGTAGGCAGCTAAATGTCCTGTACAACAGCCTATGAAATTAGCGCTGCTAACTGAGTGCCACACGACGGCAGCAGAGAGTTTTGAACGTTCTTTTATTTGTGTCTAATGATAATTTCACTTGCACAGGTGGCATAGTCGGAAAACTAGCCAATTATACTAAAATTTGTGTGCATGACCACACAATGCATGGTCATTAATTATGCGTCGAGCTTTGAATAAACGCAGGTGGTAATGTTGGAGCACGTTGCGTTCTGTGATCATCACGCGCAAGCATAAAATTGCTCGCTTTGTGTTTTTTATTGGGCTGTAGCGACTGTTACTCAGTCACTTATTGCCCATGCATCGTCCAGCTGGCTTCTAAAGTTCACGAGCATCTGAAGCTATATGGTTGAAACAGTGCAGCAAATGAAACTTTTTAACCCATGTCCAAAGAGCATCTGCCACAGTCCCAAACGTTCCACTTCCATAAATGGAAAGTCTGTCTTAGCGAAATACACTCATTCGCATACCATTTTGGTTTTGACGTGTGACTCACCTGAAACCCAGCTGAATCTCTCGTCAATGATGTTTTTTAAGCAACTCAATGTGCTGTACGAGGCCACCTCATGTTTCAGGTGGTACGATATTTGAGATATCGCCATACATGTATGGACGTACTACACTATTCATAAGGTTGTTGTGCCCACCTGATGAACCCGAAGAAGGGCGAAACCGGTCGTGAGCTGTCGGAGAGTTTTCAAAGTTCTTGGTGTATTACGTCTAGAAAGTCTACCTGTTATGTGAATTTGCCGATTTCACTAAGTATTCATGGTTTAAGGGGTGTTAGTGTATAGTTGTATACCTCATGTTGCAAGGTGATTTTTAATGAAACACGCAAGATGCACAAGACTGGCGCCAAGATGACAGAACCATATGATGACCGAAACGTTCGTGCAGTCTCCTTCAAAATTCACCCCCTTGTGGATCTCTTCAGAATAATTTAGATCCGCAACTATGGTGCCCTGAAACGTCGGATTTGGTTTAATCTACACCGGTGTTCCAACCACAAAATTATTCCAAATGCTTGCAAGAAATTAGCCAGTTTCCAAAAGTTGTTTACTATCACCGTCATTTGGCAAAACTGAGCACAGATGAAATTAGATTACACTGAATTAGCGGACCTACTAATTGTATTTTTATCATTTTGATAACTGCAAATGAGCGATTAGCACGTGAGTGGAAAAAAGAGTTATCTATGACACCATCATCTGTAATTAACAACCTGTGTGATGGCAGTTAGAGAATCCGTTTCTGTTCAAACCTTTAGATTTCCCCGCATTGCTGGTAACTCAATTGTGATTGAAGGAAGCAATGGACCGGTTAGTGATTGGGAAAAAAATGAGATACCAAAGCCGACATACCTCGATATATTTTTGAAAAATATGTGGTTTTGTTTTCTATGAAACACTCATATTTCAAATAGTTGCTTACCTTACGAGACCATAGTGACACCGGCTGGTTATGACAAAAATGTTTTAAGGTGTCTTTTGCCAAGTGAGTGCCCACATATTCTCTTACATATCTGGTGTGCATCCGACTCCCTCTGCGCATGTCATGACCTGATGACAGGTATTCCCTGCAATTCCTACGGTTGTACACCCTGCAGATCGCTTTTGGAATCGTCAAGTGCCTAGCGTTGCCTTTGTGACATAAAATTCATACTGGTGTCAATTGTTGCGTGGATGTAAGCTCGCCATGGTAACTTGGCATTCCCCATTAAAAAACACTAGCATGTGCGGAACACGAGTCAGTGATATCAAGTCAGTGTTCATCCGGAAAACCTGATCTTACCGTAAAACAGTGCTGTTGGCTTTACTGCATTGCAATCATCAAACACATGGCAAATTAATAATGCGAAAATGCTGTGCACCCTCCTAGGTCACTTCGGTGAAGTGGTGTGTGGCATCAAACACGTCGAAGTCAATGATTAGAATGTTGCACAGATGTTCTGGGCATATATATATATATATGTTTATATATATATATATATATATATATAGATGTCTATGCATATATGAATATTTCTACATACGCGTACATTTGTACGTACATTTGGGTGTGCGATTGGCTGACATTCAGAACGGATATGTGGAGCAACGATGAATGATTTGCTCGACATCTGCGCGTAATAGGCAAGCCGTGAGTGGTTTGCGCAGAGCAGAATTCGGTACTTCCTGCAAGCTTCTGATACCGATCTAGACCATAGGGAATAAAATAAGCGGGAAAATACGCAAAAAACAGTTGAGAGACAATCTAGTGCCTAAGCATTTTGGCCTAGAAGTAGAATGTCTACATGCTCCTTCGATTCAAAGTCTGTCTGAACACCGATATCAAACGGAAGCTAATTTTACCTTCCAGCTTGTCTACGCGTGTCTTCAAAAACGTGAAACGCAAATTCTCTTGTGGCTGTGGGGACGCTCACGCTGACAAGACAGAAGTTAGTCTAGCAGAGCAGGCGGCCGAACAAATCCTGGAATATGTGATGCGGATGTTGTCAGGGCAAAAGCCAACCGTTCAATTAGTATGGCAAACCTTCGGTCTTATCTTGGATACATGGCATTAGATTGGCCCTAAAAAGTCTCTTAGAACATCATCGTGCAATACTAACCCCAGCTCAGTGAAACACAGCTGCTCAACTCCTAACACCTTCTCTGTGCACAAACTCTTGAGATAGCCGAATGGTTACCATGATACCCCAAAAATTGACAAAAAGCTAAGCACCGTTCCGGTCGTTTTATGTAGTTAACCGTACTTGTATGTCTAGGCAAAGTAAAGAAGCTGTAATGCATTGCCGCATGTCTTCTCTCTACTCCAAGGAGACTGATTAAAAGGACCTAGTGTAACGAACCGAGACGTTGCGCACGAGAATGTGTAGGCTTAGGCTACCAGACTACCTTGAAACTAAATATACCAAACCCATGTCTGATTGGGACAATGTCTTCTATTTTTTACATTACTTTAAACCCATAGACTGTTGGAAATAAGGAAACGTCAGCCTCTCGAACCCTGCCTGTTTAACTCCTGCTTACGAATGGGAGTAGGATAAACCAACATTATCCCTGTGTTGGAAACCTCCTCAGGAATGCTTACCTGAGTGATGTTGCTTACATTTCGAGTAGCTTATCAAGTTTCCACTTGACTGCATCTAAATTTTTTAATTGTTTGTCTTAGTATGCGCATGTTGCACCATTTGCAAAGGACTTTTGTGATTACTCACTTGCTGATGAAGAATGTATAGTAGCCCAATTCAACTTCTCATTTTCTACAAAATTTAGAGACCATTTTAAGCTTTAGTTTATACTTTGTTTATCGGGTTTTCATATTTGTTGGCTTTTATAGGAGATTCTCTCCTCAAATTTATACATTCTTAACTGATTACCCATCATGCTGACAGAGCATACCATGTCTAGCTTTTGTTTATCTGCAGTTCCTACAGTGTCTCAACAGAAAAATGACTGAACTTCGGACGCTTGACAATACGGGTGACTCTGTTCCGATGTGCACTGCAAGCATGTGACGAAGTGTCTGGAAGTGTTTCAGAATACAGAAACGGTAGGCGCTTTCCCATTCAACGTCTCAGTAACCTAGCCATTGAATGGTTTAGTGGAGCCTATTTGGCCTATTTCTGGGGTAAATGGATCCAGGGCATCTAGCGTGAAAGTTTGCGGCTAGATGTAGGTTCAGATGAGCCCACTAAGGTGCTATGTACGTTCAGGAGGACTAGTGAAGTTCGCACAAGCTATTGTTCTCGCCAGCAAGTGCTAAATGCAAAGATGAAAGCCTAAGGTTTAAAGGATTTGCGTAGCCTATTAGTCAACGAAGGGTTATCAGGACTTTCGTCTCTTTTGAACTTCGCCACTGGTGAATTCGAATTTTCAACAAGCATTATCCCGAAAGACAATCCACTGAGTTTATGATCGATTCTAGTATATTGCGCAAATATCTTTTGAAAAACCATTTGGGTGATAAGGGTTTGCGGAAATTCATTAACACCGCCTGTCTGATTCGAGAGATGGCTAACCCAGACGTGCAGAAATTTCACAGATTCAGCAAACAACAACAACAACAAAACAAATAAACAAGTCACAATGCAGTGGTCTTAAAAGAAATGCGCACCCGATGATGGGCTTTGCTTTCGTTCTATTTAGACTAGCAAGACGTTCGCATAAAAAAACCCAATTACGATCTACCCAACTTATTCTCTGAAAATAGCAGGTCAAAAACTATAAAAGGAGTCTTTCGTCAGTCAGTCATCTGATCAGAGTACTGGAAGAAAAGGATATTGACGCACCCGCTACCTCTAACCAGTGAAAAGGCCTCCACATCCACCCATCTCGGGCATTTTGGCTGAGAATGAACGTGCATTTCCGGTATCTCTCTTTTGTCTAATACGGGCACACGCCTGCTGTTGATATAGACACACATTCGTTGCTGTTTTAAATATAGTGCAGTCAGTTAAATGATCAGCGTTCTGGTTTTATTTTGTAGTTTTTATCGCGTGGCATATGTGAGTACGTAGTTTCTTGCCCGGTTCTGCCTAGGACAGACACTTAGCAAACATTTCTATTTCATAACCGAGGGCCAAATACTACTCAACCGCACTGAAATAATGCAAATCGACCGCTGTGATAACCTGGCTTTTGGCCTTACTCGCATTTCCAATATCATGCTAGTATCCTGTGGTTACGATGCTCGGAATAAAAACGTTTGAAACTCATCGCGGTCGACTCAGTAGACTATGCGTAACAACAGCGCTCGTGGCTTTCATGCTGTTGAAGTTATTGCTCGCGTTATTTGGATTATTACTACCGCCGCTGAAGTGGGTCTTTTATTTATACTTCCTACAACTTTAGCTCCTATGGACAGTACATACCTCTAACATAAACCGGGCTTAAATACATTCATTTAAAGGCCAAGCATGTCTAATAAACTATTCGGTGTTTTCTACGTCTAATATATATCCGTAGCTAGACGCCTATGTGAGCCAAAAAGTAGTATCTTTAGCGGAGGAACTTTGGAGTACTGAGAGTTCCAGTAGCTTTGTTCACTATTGGTGCGGAAAGCAAAATGCGAGCAGGCCAACAGGAGCTGAAAACACAATGAAAGTTTTTCTACGGTTTCCGATTGTATTTTAAACGAACTCCAACGTGTTCAAAAAGCGGGTCACGCGTGAACCTTCGGACGAACACTTTTCGTCCTTTTCTTTTGCCTATGAAAAAAATCCACATAAGAAATCTCTAGGCAGCCAAAAAGAGAGATGTGTTTCTGCTCAAATATTATATCGCCATGGTTTCTTGGACACTGATCTGGATATGAATGTTTTCAGAACTACTTTGAGCGTGAAAACGCCTGTGTTAGTTTGAATGAACAGAACAGAGAATTCGTTATTCAGTGGTGAAATTCGAGGGCACTATTCGATAGCACAATCTAATAAAAAGCGTACCACTTGTAATTACCTTCAGCGATGTGTTAAAAATCCCGATTTTTTGAGTCCATAGAAAATCAAACAAAACTGATGGCGAATTCATGGATCCTAAGCTATAGAACGTATTCATCATCACACTCTTCTCGTGAAGTAAACTTGCCCGAATGTGGTTCGTCTGGAGTAGTCTTCTGTTGCGAAATACTTGTGGACCAGCAGTGCTCCGGGGTCAAACTATCCGAAAACGTGACATAATACCTAATGCCTTTGTAGCCGGAAGGTGAAAGACTGCTTTCATGATCAACTAGTCTGAAAACGGTTGGATTACTCCTTGATCTCAATCAAATTCCAACTAGTGTATTTGTTTTTTGTCAGCAATTCTAGTCCCGAACACTATTTACACGACGTTTCTTTTGTGTATTGCCTCCACCTGATGAATTTTTGTCCTTTAGTTTGCACCCACTTGTCATTTGTCAGTGATTCGGATATGTTTATCAGCTTAACTGATGACAATTCGGGCGAGTTCTGATAAGAAAAGCAAGGATAGTCAATCAAATTGAATGTAACAACATATCTCAGTGCATTTGCTAAAAATATGCGCAAAATCGTTTGTCATTGAAAGAGACACTAGATTAATCGATTTGCACAAACTACTGTCTGAAAATACTTGGATTAAATGGCCAGCTGTTATAAATATCCTGATGAAATGATCATAGGTATATTTTGCATGGATGTCTGTCGAAATGTAGACATTTATGAGTAATTGGGAAGGGTATATTCTCCGAAATTTAAAAAGTAACTCTTATTTGATCGAACGGAGTATAACTTGTTGAATCACTACGTCGGAAGACAACTTGTTACAGGCACTGGTGGGATAGAGTGCATCCGACAACCAGTGGTTGTCTTAAACTTAGCATGAATTTATCTTGTACATAATTATACGTTCACCACACATAGTTTTAGACATAATTAACATATGTGACCGGACTGTGTTCAAGCTAACTCAACATTGACGGATGATGTCACTTTCAGAGGCATGGGGACAAAACTTATTCATTTTAAACTCCGCCACTCAAGTGAAAAAATGTAATTATGATTTCCTGAAGCTAGAATGATGGATGACTCGATGAGTCAGCAGAGAGGGTGAAACGTCCTGGAGCAAAGATCGCAAAAGTAAGACGATGTGACTGGCCTTAGTTGAAGCGTTGGTTGCTCTTAGTGCGGAATCATCTTCGATGAGAGTACAAACATATGATAACAAAATTCTTTGTCCCAGGAGCCCCATTGGCACGCAAGCTACTATTCTGACCCCTTCCGACCAGTCAACCTTCTGTAAAGGTTGCCCATGTTCTTCACAGAAAGTACTAAGGTGGACGAAAATGAAGAATTGCCTGCCCGAATACCGGAACCATGCTAGAATTTTAGACAAAAGCTCTAATCGATCCGTACGTAAACCTATATACTGATCAGTGAAATCAGACTTGAGAAGTCGAACAAATATCCTTTACGCCATAAGGTACCCTTGTATTTGGAAACAACAATATTGGTCGATATCCGTGAAAAAAACTCCGGATTTGGAGTGAATCACCTAATACTGAGATTGTCACAAATACATAGGGGGTTGAAAGATCTTCAGGTTATTTCCTCCGAACTGCCCATAAACCATCATGAACTCACTTAGTACAGAACCAAAGAGGTCGGGCTCCGATGTTTCATCATCTTATTCCCTAGGCCTTGTTACTGTGCCCAAATCTTTCTTATGCTTCTGTTGACAGGATTCTCATACCCCTTCGCCAAAAGAGAAGCACAAGCGAGGCAGATAATGCTATTTAGCAAATTTATGCTTGATTTTATTACTTCCTTACTTTGCTCGAGGTAGTATCGAAGATCCGCGTGATCAACACTGCTCTTGACTGGAGGCGCTGCAGTGTCAATGGCGATCTTGTTGTGAGTTTCTATCCAAATGGCCTGAATGAGAGTCTGGAGGTGTAGAAGCCTCGGAATGATTGTAGTGAGCTAGTACTAAGTCCCCTTTCTGTCCACCTTTATTTTTTCTTCACAATAAAGCTTTCAATTGAATCATGGTTGTTCGGCAGCGAAGCATCACTGCTGAACACTGATGTCATGCTGTCAATGATGATGATAAAAGTAATGGGATAATAAACCTCGAAAATCTTACCATAGATTTACTGCAACCTGATACCTATTCATTGTATTTGGTTATCATGTTTTTATGAAGTTCCCGCCTCTTTCAAAGACTGTTCGAGTATGTCCATCGAGATGGCCTTTGGGGACAACCAAATCGGTTTTCTCGCTGTTCGGCAATTGCGTAATCCTTCCACGAAAAACATCACGACAAAAAGATATATCCGGTCTACTCCGAGTCAGATAAGCAGTTCAAAGTAAGCTGCACCCTTTCAGAAGGGCTTGGCAAACAAAAATAGTTGGCAAAAATAGTTCTTAACTGGGCGACGTTTCTCTTTTGATACAAAAGCTTCATCAGGCCAAGTGAGCAGGTCACCAAGTTGGCCAGGTTTTCAGGCAGAGAACCACTCAGTAACACCTCTACACATTAGCACCCTAGATTAGTGTTGAATGTCAATTAGAGGGTCCTGTCGGTTAGTGTGGCTGCCTAAAGCTTACGGTTGATGGGTGGGGGGATTTCAACTTTGGTTTGGTTGGTTAGTTTGGTTTGGTTTTTTAGTCTTCCAATTCAAAATGCTTGAACTGATGATTCACCTTGGGTGCCACTGGCAGATTTCATTGGTCTGTGTAGGCTTGTAAGTGCTATGACCATTTAGTTCGTTGGGGGGGGGCGAAGTTGAGTGAGCTTAAGTACACTTCAGATCTGTTAATGACTCCTGTTTCTGATAACCGCACACCACTACTTGTCAGCTCGACTCATCTAAAACCGTCTTCCACATGATCAAAAGTCTTCTGAAAATTCTTCGACAGCCCACGACCGGTTTCGCCCTTCTTGGGGCTCATCAGGTAGGCGCAGTCCCCGAGTTTTCGCCAACCTTATGTTCTACTTGAAACCAAATTGCACGGGATTAGCGAAATACACTCATTTGCAAACAAATTTGGTTTTGCGAGAGACTCAACTCATTCGAGGTATTCGAGATATCGTAGCAAGTGAAACATGAGGCGGCCTGGTGCAGCACATTCAGTTGCCTGGAAACAGCACAAACTAGAGATTCAGCTAGGTTCCACGTGAGTCTCTCGCAAAACCAAATTCGTTTGCAAATGAGTGTATTTCTCTATTTCTGTGTCTTTTATTCTAGAGCAGAGCACAGAGTGTTTCCCTTCTGGACATGTTTAGAATCCCCTGAATGTCTTCCGATATTCCTGGTTTGTGTGGAGCCACAACAGTCCAAATCCGTTCCCTGTTGGATTTCTCCACCGGTACCAACACTCTTCGTAACTAACGTCTATTCAAACTAGCTGGATACCCACTAACCCGAAATTTATTCTTTAGTTCAATTTGGGGCGCTGTCCGGGTAACCTATTCTGTGCACAGGGCCCTTACTCGGTCAAACCTTGATGAGACAATACAAGCGAGTGTTGACTTCGCATTGGCAGGCGAGTAGTTCAAAATCGTCCCCATGTCAGTCGGCTTCCCATTTATTGCGGTTTTTAGTTTTTCCCCAACCTTGTGTATCATGCAGACTAAGGAGGGTAGTATACCCGAAGTTGACTCTATCTCCATACTAAATTTGAGGTGTGGATTCAGGTCATTTAGATAGTTGTAAAACTCACTGACACTGTCTCGTTTCATCAAGACGAGAGATTCATCCGCATAACGCCAGAATATCTTAGGTGGGTACGGAAATCCCGCTAAAGCTTTGTGTTCGAATCCTTCCATAAAAATATTTTCCAAAACCGAGGATACTGGGGACCTCACTGCTAAACCTTGTTCTTGAGTGTAAACGACGGGGTCAAAAAACGAAATGAGTGAGATTAGGCATGTTTGTGTACCTTCCGCTATTTCATCTGCCGTAAGCTGTGCCTGTCCTGAAAGGGTGGTGTCTGCTAGTAGCAGTCGCTTTGTCATTTCTAGAGTGTCCCCTTTTGGCTCATTTGTATACAACGAATTGACATTGAAACTTACAATAACGTCATTTGGTTGCACGGTGACATCTGCTACTTTGTTGGCAAAGTCATTTGAATTATTAATGTAAGTACTAGGTTGCCCGGTGAGAGCTTTTCGAATACCTGCCAAGAATCTGGCCAGCTCATGGGTTGGGGAACCTAGTCCGGTCACACCGGGACATCTGGTTTTTGGATTTTTGGCGGACCCTAAAGAGATGGTTGGATTACAATTGTTGGGTACAATCAATACCGAATACCTTACCCTAAGTGGTTCATTACGGACCGCAAATATCTGCCAACTTCAACTTCACTCTTGTTTGTTATAAACGTAATATTACCACTATCGATCTGTAGGTGAGGACCATCAGCTAGGTGTCGCTTGATCTTCCGTAGATAATCACTCTTGTTCATGACAACAGTAGCCATACCCTTACCCACGTTTGTAATCACTATGTTGTCCACCTGTTTTAGGGTGTTTAACGCTCTCCGCTCTTCTGGTGTAAGTTGCATCCCACCTAGGCTTTAGGTTGCTCCTTGCCGTTACTACAAGTGCCTGCGTTGTTTGTTATATGCTTGCGGTCCAAACGGTCTAGGCTATTACTCCTGATCCAATCAACTCATGCCAAGTTGTTGTGGAGTCCTGATAAGCAGGACCATTGCTCTTGTGTGATGTCGTTTTCAATGTTATCTCTCTTCATGTGCCTACAAACATCTCGTTGAATTTTGTCATCTTCAGTCATATATTGAAAAACTACTCTGTGGACGAGATAAACAAAGAAAAAGTAGTAGTAGACAAAATTCGGAAGTTCTGCACGAATTCAAATATTGCTCAGGTTGGAGTGAGTAGCTAACTACAGATTCATCCGTGAGGAGGAATACTATAGAATTTATTGTATTATGAGGTCGGTCCTTGAGCACCAGGGGATTATAATGGACTAAGGCATAACTTTCAAGGTATACTCACTTAGAAATTATTTTTTCACGAGAAACTCAATGGAACCTCGTAAATATGATTTTCCTCCATTGACAGTGCCGGAAATAGGGCATCCAACGTTGAAGTTGACACTATGTACGGGCTGTGCGACTACATACGAGTACATGCGAGTATACGCAACTATACTTCTAGGACACAACCCGCGATTTATAAAAATCCCATATACTAGAGGTTTAACTGTGCCTAAATGGTTTGCTTATGAGAGCTAGGAATAAATTTAACTATTGACGGCTCAGATGATTTAACCAAGCAGCTGTTGAGCTGTTGGCCGAGATTGACAATTAGCCTGCGTGACTATCTAGGTGCCTCTGATTTCCTATCAGCCTGCGAAATTTTGCTTCTAAGATGAACTTTCTCTTTTTCAGCAGTGGATGTAACTTTTTGTTTTAGGGCTATGTCGAGTTCCTCCAGAGTTTCTGGTCATAGCACGTCTCTGCATTAGTCGGTTATACTTCCAATGTTTACTACTTTGATTATGTGCGTCCGTAATCGTCACTCTCATCATCCGTCTACCGTTCTGTCTAACTAGTGTCCAAAGTTGTGGAAGGTTTCCGGATGATCGATGTATTATGCTACATGAAAGGATGCAATTTCGTACGCACTCATTAAGAACGTATATCTGCTGGCGTGTGCAGGTTTGCCTCTAGGTGAAAGTCTTCAATCAGCAAGCTAATTTGAGCGCTGAAAGTCCGTGATTTGTTGGTGGTGTCGAAAAATTGGTAGATTACTTATGTGTATACGTTTCTGATCAGATGGCTGGTGATTCGCAAGCTGAGCCGGAGAAATGAATTATATTCTTTCAAGCTTGTTAGGTGTAGACAAACAGCGTGGTGTACATTCATTCAACCGGATGCTCTCAAACATGGTAGGATGAACAATCACTCACAGGAAGTGATGTGGAGTGGGCTTGAGAGGTGACACAAATAAAATCCGAGGTGTAGAGCGATATTATGCAGACTGTTTTATACCTCATGCCAAACGGGACCAAGTGCCACCGATGTCACATCCAATATTCTATCTGCTGCACTCAAGCCACTGTATTCATTGGGTGCATTTTCACGTTTACAGAAGGTGTGAACTACCGATAACGAAATCAGAGATGCACCGTAAGTAAAACTCAGCAGCATATGTCTTAGCTCTAAATTAGTATTGCAGGAACAAAAAGCACAACTGCTGAGAAACTCTGCACGTCAGTCAAGATAAGACCCCCTAGGTAATTCTCATATGACTTCTCAGTAGGGTTACTGAGTAAAATATAGAGTGGAGTACAAATATGGAAAGAACAACGACGGCGGTTGAATTGCCGACAGGTTGTTCTCATCCTACGGTTCAGATAACCGTTACCCCATTGAGTCCCTTTGAAATACCATTCGACTAGATAGTTTAAACCGTGTTGGTTAGTGCGGTTAAGCTTCGGGGGAATAAAAAACAACACATTCAAATGGAAATATTCATGCTTCAGCAATTCAGGTCGTGGTAGACCCACTCTTGCCAAATGATGGCCTCAGGGCTTTTCGCAACGCAAAAATGAGCGAATACATTGCAAAATATGGTTCATTTGGAGAATCAAAACAAGGTAGAGGGTATCTACACAACTTTTTCAGTGTTATGTTTGCAAATGAGTTATGCGAATTGTTTGTCGTATGCGCAAACTTTTGCATTCCTTGAAGCAATCTTGACCAAATGGAACTAGAACCTCAGTTCGACGATTTATATGATAAGACTGGTCACTTAGGGTCTGGACTCGGAAATTCAAAACTGACTTAGTTAGTACCTGCCAGGTCTAACAACAATCCGGTGTACCTTAAAAGCGCTGTCATATTGAAGCATCTACCGACTCTGAAAAGACCACACAACTGCCCTGACATGATTTTATCCAGTTCAGATAATTGTTCTGCATTGATGCTGCTGAACAAAACTGAGTACGTTGACAAAGTATTTTCCGATGAGACAAAGTATACGAGGGCTGACAGAAAAACGTCTTGAAACCATTTAAAAATAACGGCTTTGCGACGAAACCTCAAAAATCTCGGGGACCTCCTGGTTCGTGCTTCCCTTGAGCATACGGATTACCTAAAATACACGTAGAAAGCATTCCGCTGAGACACTTTAAGTGAGCAACTCATCGTAACGTACAGTCGCCAGCAGGATAGGAGACCTTCTGGAACCCGTACTCAGAAAGTTATGTACCCACAGTCCTCAGGACACTTTTGAGTTCGTTTAGTTCATTCAGCTTAATTTGTCGATTAGACATTGCATCCTTGTCCGATAAAGTACCCACATCTGAAGCAAATGATAATGTACGCAACTTTTCAGCAACGCCCACATTGGTTTCCATACCCCACAAACAGAACTCAAAGAGTCACTTTTAAGATGAACTTTAAACATTCGACTTATATTCAGCGGCACTGTCTAACGCTAGAGAAATGAGGCTGCAGTGGGATGTCCTAATATTTTTGCAAACAAACACGTATACACTGTCTTGAAACTAACTGTTGAGCAACTACTAATTTAAGAACATTTTGGATACATTTTTTTAATAATTTACAAATCCGATATGACGATGACAAATCTCCTTGAGTCTTTTGTCTCCACTCGCACTGCACTATGCTTCACTGTGGATGAGAAAACCGGCAACGAAATTCTAGATTCCGGATACTGTATTAACTGGGCATCAAGACGGATAACTTCAGACAGTGCACGGCAATACACCAGATCCTACAGCTTTGTGCGCCTGTAGAATCTTCAACAGCAATAATGTGTTGAACTGCAGCTTATCCGCAAAATAGCGATGGATGATGGATATCAAGACCAGTTTATAGACACCAAATACCTTAGCCCATCAGTGATGGAAAACCTCCTTCCTCATCTGCCTTTCCTTTAGCAGCAATAAGGCTTCCTGAAAGACCGACCAGTGTCTGTACTTCCTTGAAAAGGACGTTCAGTGCAATGCAATTAGATGTACATTTCAGCAATGGTCTACTGCTCAGTACCAAACCCAAGGATAGGTTGCTGCCCCGAGATTCATCAGCGGTGGTTTATTCCCACGTTTACCAATGTTTGGTAGACAATTTAGGTCGCATCACTCGAGATCTATCCGAGAGAGCACGCGAACGTAAATTAAGCTGCTTGAGAAGTGGACTAGCCAGGCACTCACCTGATCAACAGATACCATCAGACCGATTCGACTGAATAGCTCATAGATTTACCGGTTGCTATTAACCCATTCTGAGGTCGAGCACCGGGGGACTACGTCTGAGTCATCTGACCCCTCCTTCTACCAAAAAAGTACGTATCTGCTTTGACAACGTCTTGGCTTACCAATCACAATCTGCAGCAAACAAACCAATTGGATATTGTCTTTGTTTTAGACGCATTAGAAAATTTTCGGCACATGATTTTTACTGCATAATTTACAGCACTATTTGCCGGAATAGATTCTGACGTTCGATCGAATTTTTATGTCAGGTACGCCCAAATTCAGAGAATGCTCAACGCGAGCAGCATATTCTTTCACTACTTGGCTTTCACTGTATTTCACTCCGTGTAGCAGGATACGAGGCAGAGCATCTTGAAATGTACTGAACAGAGGATGATGAGACTCAAGTAGTGGCCACACCAATTAAGTTTGCGTTACACTAAAAGGCGGCTTTTGATTAGAAGACTCGAGGATGAGTGCTTTTTCTACTCACACGGGAATCATACACTAGGATGGTGTTCAAAAAACGGAGCTATATGCCCGATTTGCTCTTAGTCTCCGGCAAGCGTGAGTCAAATATCATCCTAATCGTTTTTATGTAAAGCGTCCTGTTGAGTCCCCAAACCCAAACTCCGTTTGAGTTTCCCAATAATACATTCGATATGAGTTGTGTCTAAAGTACTTTCCAAGGCGGCCGAATGATTTGACGTATCGACGTTGCTTGTGTGATACCTTTAGCTCCATAGAGCATAATCTGAGTAGATCATCCAGAGGGTCTAGGAGAGGAGTGTTTAGGTGTGAGTGGGCGTTCATGTATTAACCTGATAAAATGCGGTTTAGCTTAGAGGGGCTGGGGGTGTATGGTAAAGCAGCAAGTTATCGCAGTTGACAGTACTGATAAATTCTGAAGTAGTTAACCATCCATAGATATCTTGCAAATGATGTTTCATGTCCGACGTTCTTTCAGCTTCAACAACATCTACTATCCGTTTGGCCAACGAAGGCATTATTAGTTTAAATAACCCCCGTGATAACATTCGGCAGGCCATAGGGTTTCAGCGGGACGTTCAATAGGTTTAAGGGAATTTTGGCTCAGCTTGAAAAGAAAATTACGTAGTGAAATATTTTGCTGCCTGTGGGTGATCTGATTCTTCAGCAGCGATTTTTCTGAATTTCTCTGTATTCGACAGAGCACCTTTGCAAATACCCTCTTACTCGTTTCGATTCACAGTTCTTGATCCTCCAAATGACCTATATTTTGCGGTCTATTCACTCACACTAAGACCATACGAACTTCTCCAATGATCAGGGCATATTCGGGTACATCGATCTAAAGGGAGGTTATTGTCTAACTCATTCAAACTTAGCCCAAATGGAATCCAAGTACACTAGACGAAATTGGGCCCACCAGGTTTTACCGTACTCAGGTATAGATATTCCTGTTTCATTGTTTTGGTTTGTTCTCGCGAAGCTTTTAAAAAATATACTGTGCTCTAAATCTTTCTGAAGGCGTGTAACTGTCTATAGTGCCTAGTAGACAGTTCTCAAAATTTGCTTTGAGCAACCAGTACGTGACTGATGTAGGTATATGAAGATCACCAGGACTGGGATGTTACTTTTTCCCCAAAGCTCCAAAACACCCAGTCCAATAGTGTTTTTAAAAAAGCAGTTGGGTAACGGGTATCAAATCAATACAATCCAGAATACCCCACCAGCAATTCAATCACTGTCACTGTCATTTCAGTACCTGTATCTCACTCTATATTCTATTTAGTATTCCACCGTAAATATCTTATTGGTAAGCCTTGTGAGAATTGCCTGAAGGTCTTAACTTGACTAACGTACAGGGTGTCTCGACAGTCGTGTTTTTTTATATGTACATTACGAATTTGACGGCAAGTCTTCTAAGACAACACACATTCCTCAAGGTTTTAGTTGCGGAGCGTTCCTGATTTCGTGACGGATGTTTCGCAACTTGCATGATTGTGAAAATGCGTCTCCTGTATACAGCTACTTCAGCTCGGGAGATGGCATATTGGATGTGACGTCGGTGACAAGCTGGCCTATTTGCCACAACTTATACGACAGCTTTTTAACATAGCTGTACATCCTGGATTTTATTTCTCCCTCCCCCTCACGCTTTCCAATCATCACTCGCTGTAACTGAGAGTTCACTGAATGTCTTGGGTATTCGGATAACCATATCCATCATCTCCTACCCCTGATCTTTAGAACTCCCCTGGGCATCACTAAGTCAGTCTTGAAGAGTGCGTTGGAGCATATCTATGTCAGCGTGATCTAAATGGGTTCAATTTATGGGAGGACGTCCGCACATATTTCTGTCATCCATCACCGTGGTAAGGATCGACGGCTTCCCCTAGTAGGATAGTCTAAGTTTCTTCCTGACTTTCCCGTAGATCCACAGGTGTGATGGGGAGAAGTTGTTGTCAAATTTATGGCCACACATATGAAATGTGAAGTAATCTTTCATGCTGAACAATAGTATTGGTTTTTTTCTGTTTGTGTATTGCCTTTTATGTATCAGTCCAATGTGTTTACTTCGAGATGATGCTCATTCCGACATAAAACCATGTTTTTGCTGAATAACAAAAACACTATATTTATTTCACATATATTTGTAATTTTCTTGGTATTATATAGACGCAGCGATAGTCAGGGTTTCTGTATATACCAAGGATTTTAATGCATGAGGATGTAGACCCATATTTTGCTTTATTCTGTTATTTCCCGTATAATTCGGTCGGATTTTGTGCACGCCGGATTTTCGAATAGCCCAAGTCAATAACTGGAAATTATTTGGAACCTAATTGCTATAACCGATACAGCCGTCGTGGTTTCACACGCAGTAGACACAATATATGGAAGACATCTAGCAGGATGTAACAGAATCATACCACAGTAACTTTGGCCGCCAAGCATGGACACAATAGAGGTGCTTAGTGTTTGCGCGTCTATGGAGAACGGTTTCAGATAAACGAGTTGTCCAGCAGCGCAGCGAAGTTGCCAGCCAAGAGAAGTCATTAACAGAAGTGGTCCATATCTACGGTAAAAATCCCAACCCGGCTAATACCTGCATAATCTCTGTCTAACCCATACAGAGACTGTAATCAAAATTCAAGAGCATTCCTCAACTGAAGTGTTATAAACTAGATGAACCAGACCCAATACCCTGACCGAATTCGCGTAACTTTTCTCCAGTCACCCTTACCATTTACACACATACACATCTAACACTCATTCAGCCCTACTTAGGGCAGGATTTTGCTGAATGATTTTTCGTCTGCCTTATAGCTTGACCATTTTGCTGGAACGGTCACTTAGCACACGAATTTTTCGTGTCAGAAAATGGGACATGCTGAATCGTGTTTATTAAAGCTGTTTGTTTGGT
Source organism: Opisthorchis felineus (assembly GCA_004794785.1). Taxonomy (NCBI): domain Eukaryota; kingdom Metazoa; phylum Platyhelminthes; class Trematoda; order Opisthorchiida; family Opisthorchiidae; genus Opisthorchis; species Opisthorchis felineus. The sequence goes on from SJOL01007263.1 coordinate 249,776, forward strand.
TATCCGCGGCGTAAAATTAAACAGCTTCAGTGACATACCAAGGCCAGTATATTATGGGGCTATCTCGCGCTTGTTTTTGCTTGACCTCATCGCTTCACGTCCAACCCTACCCCTGGACCACGTGTTTCCTCGGTTTTTTAAAGACTGTACACAGACTTGCAACTAACTTGTTGAATGGGGTTTCAATACTGCTGTGGCATTCATTCATTCCGAATCCTCCTATATGTACCGCATACCTCCCGCTCATGACAAACTGGACACTGCTATTGTGTCTAAGATGATGGGTTTGCCCTATCTTACAACAAGGTCATTGTGTCTGCGGTAAAATTCCTTTGGTTCATCAGTGAAGTTAGGACCGAATTGACAGAACGTCATTCACCCTATTGCCCAGCCCATTTCGTATTTTTACTTGATACATTATGCTATCAATATCACCCGGCGAAATCTACCGCAACCGACGTCAGTGGTGCCCCCCTTGGACAGTTTCGGTCGTCTCACATGCCTAAGTTTCTTTCTAGTTGCCTAAATCACGTTGTCACATTGCGGTGTCAAACACAACTTCTAGCTTATTCTTCCTCCCAAACCTTGAGTCACAGTTATCGATCTTAGTTGTAGCCCTAGGCTAAAACTAACCTAAAATTGTCCTATCCACAGGTGTGCTTTGATATCAAGCACCTCAGAGTTGAGGTAACTTTGAAGTTAACAAAACAAATAAGCGAATTACCTCAGTAGCAAACTCTTTTATCGGGAAAAAATAACTATCCTATTAAAATTAGAGGAAAAATGATGCCGCCACTGCGAAAATAGTTCAAAATGACGTCCATACTTTTATGTACAGCATTCTTTTGCAACACTTGGCCATAGCATCCTTCGGCATTTCGGGTATTACTGAAAGACACTGATCCACGATTATTGTCTTCTAAGGCTTTGGCGCAGATGAGGCAGTAGTCTGATTTCCGGAACGCACTGCATTTCACAGATAGTTGAAATGCATAGCTGCAGCCTGTGTATTCTATCTGTACTGAGCACACAGATGAATGCCACACACTTATGGACTTATTGAAGTACATGCTGACCGAGCCTTAGTGCAGAAACTATAGGGGGGCTGTTCACTTATCGATGCGGGGAAATGCAAACGAATCAAGACGGCCATGCACACCCTCAATGACCCACTTATCACTGATGTTCCTGAGATATCTCAATCTTCAGTCAACTGCAACCGACAAAGTTGTTTGCCGGTGCTAAATCACCACCATGCTTGTTCCCAACACAAGAGGATTGGCTCACTGCTGAGGTAATTTACCTAGTAAACTACTGGAGGAAAATCGCTTTAATGAAGACATACTCCGAAAAACAAAGAGGTTCCTATATGAAACTTTGGTCTTCTATCGAGAAACCAGTCCCCTAAAGAACCACGCAACAACACGCCTAGTGACATGAACTGTGACTGAAAGTTTGCAACGACATAGTCATTGCCGGTCATTTACACTCCAATCCAGCATCCTGTGGCCGAATCTTATAGAGTTAAGCAACTAAGCTAACGGCCGCGATGTAGCATCTAAAACATTCGTGAGGCGAACTTTGCTGTTGATTACCTGAAAGGATGAAACATTCCTTCGTCGCCTCTAGACATCTAACAATGGTTGACTTCAAATAAGAAGTGTAATTTCGATTCCAAACTTTTAGATTTCTTCGTTGCTTGCCGAGCATAAACGAATCAATATTTTAAGTAGTCAGTATCTACAAGGAGAAGCCTAGACCAAAGCAGAAAATAAGTTTTCTTGGTACTTTGCGAAATGGTATCTGGACGATTCTTATGATATCTTCAAGATAGCTTACTGCTGAAACGGTGTTTTGGCTACCATCAACTTGATGAATTGTCAAGGACAAAGCATACTTAGGGCAACAGATTTTTGCACACCTATATAAGCAGTTAGTATGTTTTCCCCGCAGCTGTGGAGCTCTTTAAAGCAGTTAGCCGGAACCTTTCCTCACTTTATTCCTCACGGTGATTTCAATATTACGTGCTCAGCCGAAGAACTCCACTCTAAATCATTCCTTAGACAACAAACTGTGAGACACTGGCTCCAAATTCACCTTGGATTAGTTTCCTGATTCGCTGAGATGGTCAAGTGAAAGACATACCGCAAATAGAAAACGTGCGCTAAAGAACGCAGAAATCTCAAGAAAAAATAGGGATTTATGAAATGAAATGAAAAACTGTCAATTTCCCCCTTCGCTCGATAGCTTGAAAAGACAGATGAGGAGAAATTCTGAGGGAGTGTCAAGCACTGTTCAGCTGTGTGGCAGTTTAGGAGCGCAATTAAGGTATGCACTAGCTGCTGGAATCATTGTCGAAAATAGCTCGAGCTCCACTTGGATGGTTTCCCAGCAACCGGAATCGATTAGTTGTATTTGTTTGAACACATTTATAATCTCAACGAGTGACATTTAAAACGCTCACATGGATGTGTAAATACAGATTGTGGAGGGGTGTTATACTTTTATTGACAAAAGTAAGTTGCTCGTCAGAAGAACAGTCTTGCTAAACGCGTTGGGACGGATTAGTAACAAGCGCATGAATAAATCTGTGTCCTTTGCTTTACTTGTTCTGAAGCACAGCTATGCCCAAGTGGACTGGATAACAAGTGTATTTTAGAAGCGTTTTTTTCAGTACAATCGAAACATTTTTTATCTTTCATTCTAAACTGTTTGGAAAGGTACATTTGTACACTAAATAAATTGGTCAAGTAAGTCCAGTACTACGAAATGCGGCAGCGTCGAAGCATATACAAGCACTCGGTAGGAGCCACGTAGATCTGATTCAAAACTATCTTTTTTGGTATCTCCTATAGTGGCGAAACCTTAGCCTGTGGAGATGTTTATTTCATGAATGTTCGGGAGACTTCATTTAGTACGGCGGTTCTTAACTCCGGGACGCTGCATCACTGAGAGATCCTGAGTACGCCATTTAAGGGCACAGGTAAACAGGCTGTAGAGCTGACAGAAGTGTGGCCCACTTCTATATATGAATGAATTTCCATAATGTTGGCATGTGACTAGCCCTGCAAGCTAGTACATCAGGCGTGTTGCCCACACTATGGTTCTCATACGTGCATTGTGCAGGTTCAGTGATACACTTGTTGGGTGTCCACATTCACATGCATTTTACCAAGGAAGGAAACAACACGGCACTAAAGATAATAAGATTAGCGCATACGTGACTGCAAAGATGTATCACATGACCATGTGCATGTATCCCTTCATCAATCTTCTTAGCCCGGAAGGTTTTCGTTACATGAGCAAACTTTTTTTCTCTAAATTTGTTTACCCCATATAGTTACTTTGGTCGTTTGTTTTTTGGTTCAGAGCTTTGGCTGAAGTGAACAATCTTGTAGATCAGGAGGCACTAAACTGCATTAAACTTACTGCAAAAGACTTGTCTGAACTGACTAGAAAATCAAATAGAGGCTATAGGAATACACTAATCTGCAAATTAATTTGGTGTTAAATTCCAGTCAAGTCGCCCGTTTGGTTGTTGACTGTTGCGTTCTCCGTTACTAGCACTCAATTTGAGAGTGAATATATTTTGCCAATTGCGATCATATTTTATTGGTGTCCAGATTTTAAAGTAGAACTGAACATCTGAGGGAATCTCGGGGACTACGCCAACCCGATGAACACCAACATCAGCTGGGCTGTCGAAAAGATCCCATCAAACAACAGTATTGCGTTACAAACACAAGTTGCTTCAACTAGCCTCATGGAACATAAGACGAATATATGATAAGTTAACAGTGGCCGATAAACGTCAGCGAGTCGGCACTGAATGTTGTCAAACAAAGGCTCCAGTTCTATTAAAATTAGCAGTGGCATTTCTTTGACGGTATGTAATTTTTCAGGCTCTTCAGTGTGCCGTTCTTCGCAGAGGGTTTATTTCCAACAAAACCTGGAACTACTGGCTCTTTTGATTAGAGACCCTCTCTGAGTTACATAGAAACCAACAGACGTGCAGATGGAATAGATCTTCGAGTGTCTTTTATAGATTTGTGAGCAAAAATGAACCAATCTTATTCTTGTGAACCTATTGAAAACTCTCAGCGTACTGATTACCCAAAGATTTTTTAATGCTTACAACTCATGCGATTGGTTTTTATGGCTTTTCCTTGCACAGCCACATTTGGGCCAAAAGTTTGTCCCCAGTACATGTGTGAGAAATGCTTTCCACAAAATCCCAAACCAATGAAGATATTGTGAGTAGCAAGCAACTGAAAACAATCCACTTAAATTATTTTGAACACTTTCTGTAGCGTAACGCCACGCATAAAAGTAAAACAGTCTATTAGTTCAGACAGCCTGTAATGGATACTGTTCGTTTTCGTATTTTTTGAGGTTGTTAATGCCGCTTGAATCCTCAAGTCCACCGAAAGAGAGACAGAGGTTGAAGGCACTATGTTATGTTATTTTTTATTAGGCGGAAAATTACCGATTACGAACAGATAAAACACTTCAAAAAACCAAACGGTTCTTAGTTTCTTACGGGAACTGGTAGAAGGATGCACAGCTCATACATGTTCAAATACAACAACCGGGTGATAATAGCCAGTCAACAATAAATCAAAGCATCTCATCTCCTGGAACCCAGTGAGCAAATGTAATCCCATTGTTGGTAGCACTAGAACTTGATGGTTAGTAATCGATAACAAGTCTGGAAGAGTCGGAAGGTCTACCATAACTGACTTGATGAATATACGGATGTCTAGAGTGATCGGGAGCAGTAATCAAATGGTTTTCAAAGGTCGTACGTTAACACCAGTCTAGTAAATATACACTGACACTTTCTTCTCATTTCGAGCCAAAAGCGTTCAGTACCAGCTCACATAGCGGCATTTTCGCTTTTGTGCAGTTGTATGTGACCATGCCAGGCGCAACGGAGAACCAGTAGTCCAGCATTCCGACAAGCTAGCCAACCATGATATCACGAATGCTCAGTTAGTCCCCTTCTCACACACCCAAACCCACCACTCACCTGCGATCTGTTCAGTCGTGACTGTGAGTATTTGCTTTTAGTTGGGGATCACTGTAGACCTACTGCTGTTATACATTACAGGTAAATGACAGGTGAGATTTTTACCTCCAGCGGAGGGCAAGAGGCAGTGTACACAATATTTTGTTTCAGACCCATGTACATACCTAGGTACATTGTTACAGCCAGGTCTGTTCAACGGAACTTTGGTGGTCCAAGAAAAAGACCATCCTATAACTTTCATATGAAACCAAACTCCACGATTAAAACATTGAACCACCTGTTTTATCCCACAAATCCAAGACGACAGAATTGATTTTTTCGTCAACATCAGGCGCATTCTGCGGGTAGGATCCCGTGAGTTGAGACACTATTAGTAAATGGATAAGTTGGTTTAGAAAAAACGGAACAAGAGATTTAAGTGTAAAATTTGTCCGATCAGTTAATGCTGCCAAATTCTGAAGGCACGCTGAGGTCACTTTGAAACCCCAGTTGTAAAGATTTTATAGGCAGTAATTTGGCCGGGAGCAATAAAGTTATGCGCTTACACATAGGTAAACAGTGTGGAAGTAAGACTTTTGATTGCTTGGTCGGTGCTGGGGCGATACTACAAGTTGGGCAGACTCTGACATTCGCCAAATAAACAGACTCACTGTTTCATATTTTTCCGCTTACAAACCATCTTGTTGTGTTCTGGAAAAGCACATTTACCCTTCCAGTGGGGACAATTAACGACCATGTCTAAAAAACACTAATGGGATTCACCTATTGGCAAATCACACTGGTGCAAACGATTCACTCATATATATCATGTATCAACCATGATACCTACGTCCAACAATAAACTCATGTCACATCGGCCGTCGCGTGGTACCATCAGCCGGGTCGCCTTGCTTGCTGAATACGGTAGGTCTGGTAAGCGAAAACGTGCCACTGCTGACGTCTCCCTTCTTTATCTTTCACATGCTTTTTCCTCCCTCTCTCCCCAGCCCATAAATAACTCTACCCTTGTAGGCCGAGCACCTAGGACTGATGAATCCGTTCGTCTTGCATCGGTTTTACGTGCAGCGTCTGCTCGTCACATGACGCCGACATCCTCAGGTATCTCCAAATCAATCTTCAAGCCTCGACACCCAGTCTGTCTGGCCGCCTTCAATGTCCACACTCTGAAGCAAGCAGGACAACAAGCTGCTCTTGCTCTCACACTGGACTCGCTTGGCATTGATGTGTGCTGTGTCTCAGAAACAAGAATTCAAGAT
>SJOL01007263.1:257361-267747 GCA_004794785.1 Opisthorchis felineus
TGCACGAATCTGCAAGGCTCGGGTCGCGTTTGCTAATTTGAGACACCTATGGCGTCAGAGTGGTGTATCCCTGAATCTCAAGGGACGTGTATATCAAGCTACAGTGCTGGCTGTTTTGTTGCTTGCCTGAATGAGTGTCTGGAGGTGTAGGCAGCTCGGAATGGTTATAGTAAGCTAGCTCTAAGTCCCTTTCCCATCTACTTTTATTCTTCTCTTTACAATAAGGCTTCTAAATAAAGCATGGTTGTATGGCTGCGAAGCATCGGTGTTGAACACTGATGTCATGCTGTCAATGATGATGATGATAATAATGTATGGAACCATGCTGATGAGCCCCAAGAGAGGCCAAACCCGCAGTGAGCTGTCGAAGAGCATTCAGCAACGTTATGAGTGTGTTTCATCAAGAAAATTCGCTGCGATGACTCGAATATCACACCAGATAAAACACAGGAGGCCCCTTGTGAGTCCCAGTAATTAGTATAATGTCATAAACGGTCAGTCCGGACATATGAGCATATTTCACAAGGAACATCAAATTCTGTGTTCAATGAGGATATACGTTTGATAGAAATATGCCCCAACATGGACCTAATGTGGCTTAGAGTTTTCAAAAAATCGATGAGTGAGCCAGTTCGTCTAATAAATATATATTTATTAGGACAGAGGTTCCTAGAGGACATCATAAAACAACATTTCTGAACGACAAACAAAAAAATTCGTGCTCTAATACCAATGCAACCTAAGATTAATTTACCGTCCATAGTGAATGAACAACGGATATACTAGGGGAATCTATCCAAAATTTCGATCGCCGAAAGTAGCTTTCATCAAGGGACAAATGACTGACTACAAAACATTATCAGTGTGACTGGCTAGGCACTCGTCAGGATATTGTCATGTGTGCAATGACTGATGTGGTCATTAATGCACTTCTAAATTTTTTGACACCAAAAAATAACTGAACAGATTAACAATTTTGAAATGCCTGAATGTCCCCGTGGTTGGTACTCCAAACTACAAGCATACATCGTACACAGCGTGCACCGTTTAGCTTGTGCAGATAAATAATACCACCCAGAAACATCATCATTATTAACATCATGGACATCATGACATCAGTTTTCAACACTTATGCTTTGCTGCCACAAAAGCAAGGATCTTTCAGCTTGGTGACCTAGGACGGTACCAACCCCTGCACATCCTGCAGCAACAGTCTCTGGATAGCCAGAGGTAGGCAGACGGAAGTCAGTGGAGAGTGATGGGGCGGTTAGCTCAACCACTGTGCTTGCATCTTGAATTCTTCTTTCTGATACACGGCACACATCAGTGTCAAGCAAGTCCAGTGTAAGAACAAGAGAAGCTTGTTGACCTGCTTGTTTCAGAGCGCGGACATTGAAGGCGGTCAAAAGGCCTGGGTATCGAGGCTTGAAGATTGTTTTCGAGCTGCCTGAGGACGTCGGCGCCGGATGACGCGCAGATGTTGCTTGCAAAGCCGTTGCAGGACGAACGGAGTTACCAGTCCCATGTGCTGGGCCTACAAGGATAGAGTTAGAAATGGTGTGATGAAGGGAAGAAAAAGTATGTGAAAGAGAAAGAAGAAAGGCGTCAGCAGTGGCACGTTTTCTCTTACCAGACCTGCTGTATGCAGCAAGTAAGGCGATCGAGCTGATGACACCACGCTACCGTCGATGTGGCATGAGTTTATTTGTACATGGTTGTACGTGGGCTGGGATGCTGTCATGGGGCCCACACCTAGACAGGAGGACTAATTGTGTCCTCAACCAAAGCTTTTGGCTCAAAAGCCTAACTGCAGGGCAGCGGTATTTGGCTGGAAATGTGTATTACCATTTTTACGAAACACGTCGCCACGCATGTTTTAATCTGGAGGACCAGAAGATTGTGTTCGTCAGATCCCTAGCCATTGACCAACGTGGTATGAGAGACTGCGAGTGTCGCTCAGACACTTCCCAGTATAGCTCAGTAGGTCGCCCAGGTACACAGTCCGTCACCCCACGGTAAGTTTCGGTCTCTTCGTGACGGAAAATCATTCAGCTGTAACACCCTTTCGGTGCCAAGCTGCCATGCCAATTGAAGGAAGCACGAGGGCTGTCATGCTGCCAGGTTGCCCAAGCCTAGACAGGACAAGTCGAGCTGTAGAGTTTGGGTTCGAACCACGGCCTTGCGGCCAGTAGATTTGCGCTTTAACCACTGAGCCATCTCGCCCCATCCAGAAACAGCGGATTATGGGATAGTGATATATGGATTTTCGATAAATCGAGCCATTAATGGAGATTTCTTCAGGTAGGTGAAGCCAGTGTATGCTGATAGGCCGGGAAGCACTGTACAACTGTTTCTTCGTTATTGGGAATAATCAGCAGTGTGCGTCTCACGAAATTCCGGGGAGTTGCCAATCTGCGAACTTCCGGCTAGTAGTTAGAACACAGCACTTCGGCCACGAGCAGCTGATCAGCAGTGTGGCCACCTTTCACTTATATAGGATATAGCCCCACTCACCATTCAGTCACGGGACATGTGTTGACATGTGTTGCCGGCTGCTGGTGTGACAACCTCTCAGATAGAATGTTCACTCATCGGTTAAATTTTGTTCTTCCACGGAGCTACTTGCAGATTGCTGGTAGCATGAGGATAGTTTGGAAGTTCTGATGGGGTGAAGTCAATCTATGTCCTGTCTAAGTGCAAGGTAAGCACACTGCTGATCAGCCGCTCGCGGTCGAAGGGTTAAGTGTTTCGATCACTAGTCAGGGAGTCGTGGTTTCGAAGTTTCATGGGGTTTCGTAAACACACCTGGTTATTCCCACTAAGGATGGAACAGATATGCTGTGCTTCTCGGCCTTGCGGCATAGGTCAGCTTCACTGAAAGGACGATCTCTTCGTAGAAACTTCAAAAAATCCCTTCATACTATCAATAAATAGATCTATTATTCATGAATGGAAAGCCTTCGGTGCGTGTCACCTCTTATTTCTGAGTCACAATGACCTCATGCGAAATATTTTGGTACACGTTTTAGGTGGACCAGTAAATAAGTATTTGCTTCTCAAGCTAAAACGTTGGGGCCATTTGGTGTGCAATGAACTTAAATACAAGAAATGCAACTCCTGAATTTGTTTCCAATGTCATTCCTGTGATGAATGTTTATTTGAAGTGGACACCTAAATTTCCCAAAACACGTAATTTTTTAGCAAATTGAGGTTGCTCTAGGACAAGTGGGAGATGACCTTGATAAAATCATAGCCAACTCAGCCAAACAAAACCGACGGATTTGTGTTTAGAATGCAAGCTATGATGCACGAAAAGCTACCCACATGTGTTTTGCACTGTCAATCTTGGTGATGATCCAAACATCCGGTTTGGCACCAACGATTACGTGGGCTATGATAACTGACACCACTGAATTCACAGAGAATTTGGTCGATGTCTGATTTCTATACATTCCGTTGGCAAACTAGGCTATAATTGGAAAATTTTACTGCTTGACAAAATTCCAACTTACTGAAGGCTAGTAGAACGCTTAAATCCCCTCGCTGGATTTCGATACAGCCTCCATCGTTTCCCGTACTGAATGCCTTCATCGACCAAAACAAGCAACACAGCAATATGCATGCTGGAACTCCAGCAGGTGCATTGACCCATTTGCCCATAAATAATTGAAAAAACCTAGGAAAGTTCATCAACATCCCATAAGTGCAGCTTTGAGCTTTGGACTAAAACTGAATATGCTCACGAGGACGACATGTATTTTAGACCCACTACCTCGTATAGGCGTCTCTTTTGTAGCCTGACGGATGATTATATATCCGATGTGAGTTTTCGGTAGCACCCCTTGTGTAATGGTGGGGCGCATTAAAACGCTCTCGTCCCTGAGGTGGTCAGAACACAAACTGCTTCACGTTTTGGATATGCATTCGAAATTTGCAGAGGGGGCGTTATCCGCGCAACGTACGTCCATAAGTGCTCTAGATGTGGGTGAGATTTCGTCAGATTTCCCGGTTTTCATTTATGTGAGCGAAACTTTTCCAGCTGCCTTTTAAATAACGCGTGTGAAAAGAAGAGAGCTTGTTCGTTAGTCCTTTATTTGCCACTGACTTTGTTGTGAGATATTCACTAGCTGCCTAAATTACAGCAGTAACCGCCCTTATATAATGGCCAAAGTTTGGTTCTGTCAACGGTTCATGGACAGTTTCCCACAAACTGCCACAAGAATGTATCTGTAATGAGCTATGTGCTCGTGTTCAGCAGACACATTGATCAAACTATGAAAATAATAACCGATGGGTTAAAGAACGTCTGTCGGTGTCTAGTGAAGAATAAATAAGAGAAGCTCACTGCCTGAATCATGAAGGGTTTGTAACTTCATTTCAAAGTATGGACTTGAACAATCACTTTCGCATCACTTTCCGAGTGGACCTCTATCGTCACATAATATACAGACGCCGGATGCTCCTCATAACAAGTTCCATTGCTACCAGATTTCAGGACCAACATTTATGTAATTGAAAAGCAGTTCAATCGGAACTCCCAACTGAAATAATCCAGCCAACATTCGCTCTTTTATCCTTAGTGAGAATCATCAAGAGTGCGCAAAACACTAATTTCCAAAACATTTTGAACCCACAACACCGCGGCCATTCAGCCATTGGCGGTTGACCTGCAGCGTGATTAGCTCGCACTTAGACGGGATATAGTGCCACTCACCCTTCAAGCAGGGAATCTCTATCATGTGGCTACGTGCCGTCTGGATTCTTGAGTGACGGCTTCTCAAATGGAAGGCTCGCGCGGCTCATGAATATGCTCTCCTTCTGTACTACCTAGGACTTACTGATATTACGAGGAGGTTTGGAATTTCAAACCGTAATTTCGTCCTGAAAGTGAAATGGTCATCGATTGACTTCACACAGCTAATCAGCCGCTCAAGCCCGACGGTTTAGTTTTCAGCTACCAGTCGGGTGGTCATGGGTCTGAAACTCTAAGCTTTCGTGAAGTGCCCTAATGACGATTTCCAATAAGGATGAAACAACTGTACAGTTATCCTCGGTTTCCCGGAATAGACTAACTTCATTTACAGGAAGAAATTCCAACTAAAATTTTCAACTCACCTCAGAATGTCAGTAGGGCAGTGTATTTCAGCCTACTGTTTCCCTGACTTGCTGAACAATCCAAAGCACTTGATTCACAGACAACCCAGCCTTTAATCGGCAGGAACTCTTTGCCTTAATTCCCTGGCCTTCTGAGAGTGGTAATTCTCATCTTGAGAGGGACCGGTGGAAGGTCGTAGTCCTACCTCTGAATCCTGTGTGGTTACGCACCAAACAAAATTTTCGTCACTCGGATTTTTCTCTGGCTTGAAATTTTGGACATTACTATGGCTGCATGAAAAATAGTTGTTTGCTTTAGTATTATGTGATGTTTTGTGGTACTATAATGAAATACCCCAAAATGTAAGTATGAACCGGACATTTACTGGACTGCAGTTGGAACATGGAGTTGCATATAAACAGTTTGTTATCGGTGAAAAGGAGGAACGCCCTTCGCTGCGAAGTTATTTATTAGAAAACATTAACTAAACAGTTACAAACTATCGGACAGGAAATTGAAACTCTCATATGCACCTTGTTTTTTAAAACTAAATATCCGTCTTCTTCTTGAACGCGCCTTCTTGAACTTTCCTGGATATTCATTGACTATCACGCGATTTTAAACGAATGCCGTAAAGCAGTTCCACAAACTCCGTAACAAACCCCACTTTCCAATAGACGTGACGCGGAGTTCCGAGAAAACAGACTACTCGTATGCCTCATCAGTAGTATCCGGCGTTACATCAGTATTTTTAATTCGCAAAATCACTCTTCACGCACTGTCCAATCTACTGTCAAGAGCACGCCTCAGTCAAATTCCTTAACCCTCGGTTCATTCAAACAATTTTTCTAGCTGCCCCACAGCAGGGAATAGATTATAAAATTTAGAATCAGCTCCTCTTGTGTGAATCCATATTTATTCAGTTTGAGGATCCTGAAAAAACAAACCAATGCCTCTTCCTTTCAGTCAGTTTTGCGCTTTTGTTAGATTCATTTACCTGCTGGATACTAGTAAAGAACTGGAAAAAACCTATACTGAAATTTTCATTTTTGCTAGCGATGTCCAGCAGTCTGCTGGTAAGCACCCTCGAGATAAGACGAACTCTTTAGAGGAACTGAACCCGAACACGACATGAAATGACATAGGTAGCATCCATTCTTACTCATAAGTTACATAGGGATTAGTCACACATGCCACTGTTAGCATGTGCTCAGTTAAGTGGGAGGTTGCACCTTCTGTATACAGCTGTTTGCTCAAAAATGAGGGATATTAGCCGAACAAAGCCGCTGATATTTCCACCACCACTGGTTCGGTATCAATTATAGGTGCCGCCAGTGCAGCACGAGCATCAAATGCCTAGTCGGTCTGACAAGTGAAAACTGCCGAATGACGTAAACTGGACGCCCATTTATATTCGATTTTAATGATCCTCCATATGAGTGGGCCTTAAGCCGATGTAAATGCAGCTCTTTTCTTGTCAATACAATCGGTAAATTCTAAGGATTATTTGGCTGTCAACACACTTCTTGGCTGATTACATCATTTGACTGATCGTGTGCTTTTGCTGCCCTTACCCATCACCCGTAACAACTGCGTTCAAGAAAACCGTTCATTCCTCATGCCAGCAGTTGGCCTGACATGCGAGATTGGCATAGTGCTGCAACTTTCCTTCGGCTGGCTCCTAAACTACTTGCTTTTGGACTATTAGGCGACTGGGTTTGCGGGCTCCGTATGAACCTGTGTATTCCTTTGTTGGAATGAACGTCAGTTTCTCAACTGGTTTGTGTGTTTTGGGCATTCAAAGTGACAGAAAATGTGCGGGCTTGATACGTTGTTATTGGGTAGTAAAAAGTAACAGGAATTATATTCTTTTTCGGTTTCCCTGACGCAAATATAGTGATTCAGTGCCCTTGACTTAGTTCTCATAACCACTGCGAGCACGGTATTACGAATCTCACTGATCTTCCAGATCCTCGGCAACACCACACGCGAATTCCCACTGCGTAATACTCGACAAGTTGTTCAAACATGATGTAATGTTGTTCAGACTTCCTGCCAAAATACTTGACCATCTTTTCCGTATACCGCTTACTTCCATCCATGGAGTGAGTAACAAGCGCAGCCAAATTAGTACGTCAGTATTTTCGTTATTTGATTTGTGAGTTGAGTGACGCAAAAACCAATACCTCACGGGTTCATTTGTTGCTGCCGACAGCGAGTGAAACCATTACCCAAAATCCACACAACTTATTAGGCTTGTCAACGCAAAGAGCTCCGTTGATTTTGAAAAATGTTTGGTAAAGATCCTTCTAACCCGAAATCCGGTCTTTTACCTGGTCTTATGTCTAGTCTTCAAACCGCATTTCAAACATGAACCGGTAGTTGTTTGGATCCTGGCCTCATTTTATCAGGAGATCAATGTGTTCAATGTTGCTCTTCAGGTAGTTGCTCTTTGTTTTCATTATTGTTGTTTCATTGTTGTATCATGCAAAATCACAATAAAAAACTTAGTATGCCGAAAGTTTACACCGAAATTTGCAGTCGATATAACATGCATATGGAACGTAACGCTCATCGTAAATAGTCGATCGAGCGGAACGAATGAGAAATCCTCGTACTGTTTGCCTGGATGAGCAGAGCGCTCAAAATGTGAAGAAACAAATGTTGCGCAGAAAATGCAATCTACTCTTCGTTATAATTCTATTAGGTGCTGGACAAGAAACTAATATGTCCCTTGACACATGAATACACAGGAAAGCACATCACGATGGAACAATTCTTTTGTTTCCACACATCGTCTTTCATCGTCCGCATAACAGAGAACTCACAACATTGTAGAGGAGACTCTGCATTCTAGTTGCTGAATATAAAGCAGCTTTACCTAGTCGGCTTGCAATTTTCCACCCGGCCTGCCATTCAAGAGAAGCTGTATTGTGATTTTTCTCATGGTATGTAACCCATGGACACATATTTTAGTGGGAGATAGGGAAAAAATAAGACAAAGGACTACACAGCGCCAAATGTGATGACGATGATCTAACCTCTTTGTCGTTTCTGGGAGTTCAGCTGTTTGAATGATCCAAACAGAACGATATACGAACGAACATTTCGCATCCATCCGAAGTGCTTTACGAATGTCAACCTAATCAATCCAGATAACTGTTTACTCTGCGACAGATTTAGTGCACTGGTGTATAGTTCCTCAACATTCGAAGTGGTATCCATAATGCTGGTTTATCGCGAGTGACAGAACCTTGCATGGCAAACACGGACATGGGATGAAGTACTTCTTACTCCTTAGGTCCTTCACATTAAGGTCTAATGGGACTCTTCAGGGGCAAAATCTCTGTAGAGCTAGCGTTGAATTTGAGGGCAGTTGCTAGGGGTTAACTCTTGACAAGCAATTTGCTGAAGCAGTCGTGCAAGTGTCGCTCCATCCTACTTAGGGACGCAATAGACTTGCCTAGGTTGTTGAGAGATAAACTCAGTACACGAGACTGAACCAATAAAGAACAATTGCTACCCTCCTCCTAACTTGAATCTGAAGGGGATTATGCTATTGTCAATGAAGCATTGGGTGCAAATTAAAGCGGTGTTTTCTGAAGAGTCGCCTATCCTGAGAGTGATCTATCAGAGGCACAAAGAAGGATTTTTAGTACCATAAAAAATCGTTCAAATTGGAGTTCAACTTAATTCAGGTGTTAATGTACGTAACTGCTGCAAGAATATACAGAAACTCAGGACGTAAATCTTTGCTCCTGGATCTTTCCTAGTGAATTCATCTCTAAGGTGCAACCACAGAAAAATGTTCTGACATTTGGTGACGTTATTTTACCAAATGATACTCATCGAAGATAGTGAGGACCGCAGTGGAACCTGCTTAACTGGATCAGTTCGTTCATCCAGCCTTCTGCAATATAATGGCCGGTTGACCGTGAAGTGTAGTACATCTGGTTGTGAACAAATGTTCTCGTGATCGATCATTTTTGAAATTTCAGACCATCACCTGAACACTGGAGAACGGTCGGAACATTTCATCTGGCAAGTCAAGAACTTGCTAGGTGTGGAGGTGTAGTGGGATCCCGAGTATTTTAGAAACATCCGGCTTCCCTTCTACGTTTATAGAAGAGATGTATAAAGGTATATAAAAGAGAACGTGCCTAACTCATGTTTGTTATCCACCACTGGAAAGGGCAAAATAGATGTCAAACAGTAAACGGTATTCTTCTATTATTTCTAATAAAATGGACAGAAAGAAGAAATGCCTCAAATTCCTCAGACGAATACTCCTTGACGACCTACAATCTCGCCAAGGAAGAACTGCAAACGAGCGGGCATGAATTGAATTCTACGAGAAATATAGTCTTGGAAGCTGGTCCACCTCTTGATCTTACATGATATGAAAATGATAGTAGTTGGTAATTAACCATATAAACCTAGTGAGGTCTACATATCCTTACCCTGGAGCCTCCAAAGAAGGGAGGAATTACTTGTTGGAAGGTAATCGTTACCCCACTGTAACCCCTGATAAGCTTTCGCTAATCTGTCAAACTATGCACAAAAGCATTTACAAGGGTCCCGTGAACATAATTAAACAAAAAACCGCCTTTATACATCAAGATTTCTGTCAACATGTTCACATTTCCAAATGACGGTCCCGAACACATCCGTAACCTTATTCACACGGCCATAATTTGGAGTACTGTCACTTAGCCTTAAGTTCTAGCGCCCACCAGAGGGCACACATGCACACTTCAAATATATGAATGACGAATAATTGATCCCGCATTTAAGTCAACATATGATGCCAACTGGTTGCGTGCCAAAGTGTTCGAAATTTCACACCACTGTCTGTCAAGTCCGGTAGAGCAATAAAGGTTTTTGAAGGCTGAGCGCTACAAAATGATCAAAGAACTGAAAGAAAGGGAACAGCTGTTATACCTCCAACCTGACGTAGGATCGCTCAATGTCCGTATGAAGCGGACAGATGGATAGCACTCTGTCAGGTACTCAGAAGTTCAGACTTGGTAATACTCAGCTGAATAATCAACTTGCAGAGTATGTATGTCAACAGACAACAACAGGTTTTAGACTCTTCTTGTTACGTAACAGATGTGGAATATCGATCCCGCTGGGAAATATAGCTCCATCCGAATGAGCTTCCTACAAGATACCTAAATATGACTGATGTTCATTAGTTATTCATCAGAGTATTGACCAACGAGATAATTGATCTATTTTAAGGTCTTATTTTCAGGCGCAATATGAATCTAAGGCTCGACTGTATTCAA
>SJOL01007263.1:268584-309153 GCA_004794785.1 Opisthorchis felineus
CGGTAACGCAAAACGTCAAAAAGCGCGCGTAAAAGATGGTCAACCAAATTGGTTCGACATGTCAAGGGTTAAAAGGTTCATGAGGGGTTACAATGTATATCCAGTCTGAGGTAGACGCAGTAAACAGCAGGCTCACACAAGAGAAGGGTTTGACGGGGGAAAGGAAGTACACCTTCCATCAGGTGCGGGGGCGGAGCTTGGACACCGACCCATAGACTACTCGCATGCTTTATCTGTAGTATACACGGTTACACTGGTGTGGAGGGAGTATTTTCAGTCTTTATTGAATGCCTTTGATTTCACTCACCCCCAACCTCCTTGTTACATCTGGATATGAATCAACTTACGGTCTATCTATTTTCGAGAGAGTTGTTTATTAGAGTGCTAAACGTACTGCTAATCAAAAGCCCATGGCCGAACAGTTAAGCATTCAACCACTGGCAGGAAGGTCGCTAGCCTGAAGTCCTTTGGGGTTCTTGGGATTCACATTGTTGACGATTCCCCACAAAGCTGAAGAATCCTGCAGTGTCTCTCAACTTTTCAGCATATACTGGCTTTGGTGGTAGGAATTAACTTTTATTGGACATTTCTAAACCTGCCGATGGCTCTCTGAAACGATCTAACTGGCGCACGTGGATTATTCTGTGTTTTACAGTGACATCTCAGATGCATGTCACTGTGGAGTAACCCGGATCGACTAGGGCAAAGTAGGAATTTTGAAGAAAACGCAGCTGACGGATATTTATCCACAGCACTTCTGTGAAATTCACAGAAGCAATGGAACGCAATCAACCACAGTCCATTTAACCGACAAGACGTATACTTAGTCCGTATATACTTATAGTTACTCACGTGGGCAACAACACAAGAAGTAAGCTCCTGCTTTAGAGAGTGTCTGTGCTGGGACCCACCTAGGTCTGATAGCGAATATCGGACAGGTTCCCCTACACGAGCGTGTACCTAATACTCAATTAGTTGGCGGGTTTCCATACAGCAACGGAGACCCTTACAGAGACAGATATTCGGTGGAACATGCGGCAGGATATATATCTATGTATATATTCCTGATGTCGGTTTTACATCTGACCGAACTTAGCCATAAAATACAAGACTCGGGAAGGCATGAAAAGCCTCATTCCTAAATATCGATGCCATGAATGTTCACTCAAGCCGTGGAGAGTAACGTGCACGGCTTCATGCTGCCCTCCAGGTCTGTCAGCATTTTGATGCTATTGCAAACGGTGCGGTGTGCGTATCTGCGGTACAGTTTCCTGCTAAGTCAAGTCAGGTAGCCACAAGCGGCTCAATAATGCAACTAGCTCATACGACAACTGTGCTTTAGAAGTAAACTCCTTTGGGTAACAGTCCAAAGACAAATCAATAATAGGAGGGCAGGATAATTCCATTTTGGATTCTCCTAATGAAGGTTAGTTTGATCTTTTGTGGAACTAAAATACGACTCCCCTGGGGCAGTTTCTAAAGCAAAGAGTAATTTGATGGCGGCTTTTAGGACAGACGTTGTAAGCACTAATTTTGGTAACGTAATGAACAGTTTCAAGTACAACCCCCTTACTCAGTTTTTCATGACTGCATTAAGAAATTCTATAATTAATGTCGGTTTAAGTAAGATTGGAAGGAATGCCATGGTATGTGTAATGTTGGAAGTGCGCAGCCCATGTGATATATTGTCTGAATAAAAATCATAGGGTGTGGGTAATGTGTTTGGTGTATATGAACATCATATATCAGTTGTTTACTATTCTGATTGGAATAAATGGCTGCTTGGGTTTCATCGTCAACATATCTGAACGTTCCTGTTTCACAAAACGTTATTCCCACTACGGATAATGCGGGGTACTTTTTGATTACTTAACCTGAGGATATATATATATGTATATATATAATATCTTCACAACTCAAATAGCAAGTGCCCTAATCAATCCTGGTATGCCCATAAACCGTAAGAACTGTGAGAACTGGAGATTTATTTTCAGTAGCCTATAACTGATAATGAGTCCTGTGTGTCTGATACATCTGTTTTGTCCGCATTTTGTAGAACCACACGTTGCACATCAAGGCCACCCGTACCAAGGTGACAAAAAGAACTGTGTGCCAAACGAATCCGTGTGAAAAGTTTCAGTGATTATTGATTTCTACTATCAGGATTCTCCTAATGGATCATAAGCTGTCAGACACTTTTAATGATGGCCATATAAGTGTGTGAAAGAAAAATAATGGAATTTTAAGCATTCAAAAGGAGCAACCAAAAAGAATTCCGTTGCCAAAATTGTTCTGGTACCTACAGCGCACTCAAGACGATGATTCCTGATTGATTGTATAATCGGCTTGCGTTTGAAGAGTAAACTGGGTCTGTAGATGTGTGAGCATGGTGTTTTACTCTGATAAACCGTCTTCAGTTTCGATAACCAGAATGCCTCCAGTAACCCCGTGTGTGAAGTAACACAGACATAACAGGTGAATCATATATGAATATTGGGCTGGGTTGGACTTTAAATCCACATACACGGTGAGGCAATATATTGGACTGAAAATATTGGTGGCATACCACTTAATCTGTGCATCTAACTCACCAGGATTCGTATTCAATAGCAAAGTATATCTAGAAGGATATAGAAGAGCAACTTGGTTAAACACTTTCACGCTAGCCCATTTGTCTCTGGACATTTAAGACGTCCACTAGTCAGTTATTATTGTTCCCGTAGAAAGGAGTATCTCAAATGAAATAAGAGTACTAGTTTCAGTCGGTCTTTTTTCAGCAATATATCAGCACCTCACTTAAAGCGATCATCATGGTATCCTTGTGGTCACTTCGTTATTCATACGCGTCTATCGTTTTCCCGGCAGTCTACTTGTTAATCAGATTAGGTAGCTATTTGAAGAGCCGCTCAGCAATGTGAAATGTCATTCGATCAAAGCAGGCGGTGGTACGCCTCAAGACCCCATACTTAGAGTTCTTCAGAAATTGCCTGCTGAAGGACAAGTGTGGATTTAGTCGTGTAATAACCCCGCCGAAATTTGGGTAGCAAACATCACAGTGAGTCCTTACCAGTTGACTTGAGAATTTCTTCTTGAAATAGAGTGTAACAAATTTTCAGAAGCAGGCTCATTCACTGAGTAAAATAATACAAGTTTATCGTTCTTGATTAATTCCCATTGTTTCAATTAGCTGGAGAGGATGGTTAAAATTCGACAATCTGTTCTTTTACTGGGTACTGAGCTAAAGGCTGCTTCATTTGAATGCATCCAGCTGCCTAAATAAAGGACTTGTTGCGTGGTTTCATCTGAGCCTTAACAGGCACGTTCAAGTTCTCAGTGCAGTCTCCGGTGATTGTTAATCAAAACCTACAAATATAATGAATTTTTGCCTGATAGTCTCTGTACTAGCCTGTGTTCTCTGGTTTCATCCTCAGTACTACTGGCTGTCTAGCAGTTGTACGGTCATTTTGAAAATAATCGTCTAACTTCCCTTTTACTTGTTCCATCTTTATTTATGAATGCCTGTGATTTTTTTGTTAACGCGCACGTCACATTATGGGTTCCTGTATTCTGCTCGTATCTAAATAATATATCGGAAGCTATGACTGCTGATGAAGGAAATGACTAGTAGGATATCAGTGCGAAGCCTTTGAGAATAACACTTGAGTTTGGGTAGTTAATCTTGAGGCATTAAAGTTGAAAAGCTGCGTATATCAATATCGGCCCCAAATCCAATACTAACTGGCCTTATTTGTGAACATTTTCCTGCACCAGGAAAGTATGCTGCATCCTCTGGGTTGCATTTTAGCCCACAGTTCTTCCACTAATTTTTCACAGTAAACAGGATCAGTTAGTTGACCATTCAAGCTCCCACTTAAGAACAATTGTCAAGCGATTGATCTGGTTATAATTGTCGAAATACACTTATTTGCATACCAATTTGGTCTAAATGGATGATTTACCTGGAACCAAGCTGAATCTCTCGTTTGTGACGTTTTTAAGCAACTGAATGTGCTGCACAAAAGCCGCCTCATGTTTCAGTTGGTACGATATTCGAGACATTCGCGAGACGTGTTTAAATGTAATACACTACTCTTCGACAGCCCACCACCGTTTTCACCCTTCTTGGGGCTCATCAGATGAGCGCAATTTCCGAGTTTCCGACAACCTTACGTTCTGTTTGAACCTAAATTGGACAGATTTCGACAAATACACTCACTTGCGTATCAGTTTGGCTTCCACGAGAAACTCAACTGAATCTCCCGTTAATGATGTGTTTCAACTGAATGTGCTGTATAATATATATATAAATGCACAGAATATACTGCTATATCTCGAACATCGTACCAACTGCAATATGAGGCAGCCTTTGTGCAGCACATTCAGCTGGAGAATATCATAAACGAGAGATTCAGTTGAATCTCTCGTGAAAATCAAATTGATATTCAAATGAGTGTATTTGTCGAAGATCCACTGTATTCCATTCACAAATCATCGCAATCTATCACGAAGTTTTTGAAGCCGAATCAAATAATCTTCATTATGGATTAGAGTGTGATGCCAAAATAAGTAACAATTTTACGTGTGTGACCCTGGTTTGCAGCTGGAGACCACCGCACGTCACTGATCTTCACTATTGCTAGGTGTCAAAGTTTAGCTTGAAATCTGAAAAAAATCAGCACTTAAGTAGGCAATGAGATAAACTATAGTATACCTAAATTTTGGAGCACAAAGCCATGAGAGCATCGGCTCTGAGCGAATCAAGTGATTGCAACAGACTTATTGAGTACCAGTGCCATTATTCGAAGTATACACAGGGTTGGAAAAATTCCATCGATAGGACTCAAATAATGAAATTTCCTGGCCAGTCGAAGGCTGTAACTATGTGGCTCGCCCGACTAACTAAAGTAAAATACATGCACAGAACATGTTAAATGAAGGCACCTCATTTCGCACACTGATGGCTTGTGGCTAATTTGGCACTCACTATCCTCTAAGGCTGCGGTCGGGATTTCGCGTATAGTGATTTTTGATAATTCAAGTCTTCTGTTTTATTGTTTCTAAGCCAGGCTCTTCAAGCGTCAGTCATTCAATGAATTCACTGCCATTCATTCCACTCAAAAAGGTGGAAAGAAGAACTGATTCATTTGAGTCTTGAAGACAGAATTGTTGCTAGGGTACTGTGGGAGATGGACTGCGAAATGTGCCCCAAAATATCTCAGCTGATAGGATTGTGTGGCCAGTCTCAGTAGGTAGGCGTGCGTAAACAAAAGCGTGAATACCAGGTTAATGTATTCGCTGGACTAAGTGTCAATAAACAAATTTTCTGCCCTATGCAGGGAGAAAGTGACAACACCAACGCAAACCTGCTTTGTATCACAAAGCAGCCTAGAATAGTGGGAATGTAATTTATCCACACCACCTGTACATTGTCGCTTAAACATTGATTGTTGTCTGTAAAGTGTCCCATAGGTTTCCGAGCCATTCTTACTATTGGACACGATTTATCTCTGATTTGGACTCGATATTTCTATACGCTGAGGGGAAAGAAGTGTGCAGCCGTGCGCAGCACATTAAAGCGACTAACATCTTATTTCTTATCAAACAAACCGCAATTTCTAGTGCGAATGTCCAATTACAGGCGGAATGCCAATTAGGAGGGCAAACGAGGGATTATTGTGATGAAGTCTACCCGCATCACTTGCAGTCAGAGAACGGAGATCATGAAGTTACAAGCTGGTTGGTTTCTTTAACACCGTACCTGTGTTGATCGCTAACCTGTGGCGACTTGTGCACACGCTCAGTCGTGTGATAATAGTAACAGATGACTGAGTTGTGGGTGTCAACATTCAAACGTGTGACTTTTTGATTGTTCTTGTAGTGCGCCTAGTTTGAGACAACCAAGGAACTGCTAATGTCACATCGGTTGATAAGTGTCTTCGTCTGATTCGACGCAGGTCCTTTCAACGAATGATGTCAATCCAACAAAATTGATGCGATAGATTGCCCAGAATATCCACTGTATCGATTCTCGATGTATTTGGGATCAGTCATGTAGGCTTCAGTAAAATTAAGTAGAATAAACGTTTTCAATGGTTATAAAATATGAAGAGATTCGACTGACCCTGAAATGAGAAATACAAGCTCATATTATTAGCAAAACCACCATAAACTTCCCGGATACCGGGGGAGTGTCCCACTGACTGTGCTAAATATCGTCTTGGCCCTTGAATAAGCTTACGCGTGATTCTTCACAATTCTACCTACTCGGTTAAGATTAAGAGTTGACGTCTGTTAGTTCCATGAATAGCCTTTTGTTTGACTTCCACGTTGATTTCAACTTCTAGATCGTCCAATTCCATGAAGTCTCACGAATTAAATTATTGAAGATTAAGGGGACATTCAGCTGATATTTTTACTCATTGCAAGATTATTTTAAGGTCCATGGAACCTTCTATCTTCAAATAAAACGTATCAACGTATGAAACAAGTCGGAGTTATGCCCATCGTACATACTGCGGAGATACCAGCAAATTATCCACTAGAAAGAGATGAAGAGGATAAGCAGTGAATAAAAGTGTTTAATTACGGAGGAGAGCAAGTGCCCTTAGTAACTTGGGCTCAGGAGCATCTACCTGGTTAAATTTCTAATAATGTCTTTTCGCGCATACTTTATGCTTTTGGACTGCTGGTTTCAACAGGGGCGCCAACTAGATTGATTGTACTGAATTATAAGCCACACTAGATTGATTTGCTCGATTAACTTCCCAGAAACGTGTGGCTACAAAGGACGTATTTTGAGATGCTTGGGGCATCGAAGATTTACGAGTGTAACAACTCTCAGAAGGAAGTGACATTAAGTACTCATACGATCTCTGGCCTAGCAGCCTAGGTAGGTTTTACTTTTGAACAATATCGTTCGTCTATTTTTTATCTATTTTTCTATCTGTTTATCTAGCTATCTACCTATCTGTCTGTCCATCTGTCTTTATCTGTTACGCATATTTCACTAGATATCTAAATATATTTTACTCAAACATGACTGCCGCTTGCAGGCTCTATAAAAATACCTTGTATGAGAATGAGCCAGTCGTCTTCTGACAGAGTTTAAATAGATGAATGTGGAAACTTATAAAAA
Organism: Opisthorchis felineus; assembly: GCA_004794785.1. Classification (NCBI taxonomy): domain Eukaryota; kingdom Metazoa; phylum Platyhelminthes; class Trematoda; order Opisthorchiida; family Opisthorchiidae; genus Opisthorchis; species Opisthorchis felineus. The sequence continues at coordinate 275,720 of SJOL01007263.1, forward strand.
GACATGGAAGTCCGCTGAATTTTCGCTGGTACTGTTGAAAATGGCGATCCAACTTCTAACTGATCTTTTGTAATGCTTGCATTCAGATCACGTCGAGGATCTGCATGATAATGATCCTATGTGACGACGATATGGTTTTTGATGGATTTTTAATCAACACAAGTTCCAATAACGTTGAAGAACCGTTGCTCAGCAAGTTTATTCCTACCGCAGATATTGCCTCATTGGAATATTTACCGGAACAACGGTTAACAAAGAACATAGTGAACGCAAAATTCAGTGAAGACCTAGATAAATAAATACGACCAAGAGTGACAAGGAAAACGAAACATGGGTACTCCCAGTGGAACTTTCAGAGGATCTAGTCCGACAGAGGAATTTATATGGCTTCCTCCTATTGTGGCGGTGGGGTTCTGAAACTCTACACCAATAAGATATATTTGATTTTTTAAAAGTAAAGAACAAAGGGAATGCCGAATAAACTGGGACGAAGCAGTAAAAACAGGAATAAGTTATGGTCAGCAAAAGACGAGTACATAAAACTGGTGGTCATTCCTACAAAACTGGGTTGTTCTTCCGCTTCCTTATCATCCGCTAATTTTCCTTCTAATTTGGGATATTTTTAAATCATGGAAGATCGTATATGGATGTTCAAAAGATTTACTTGCTTCTTCCATTCTGTCTAATAGTAATCGGTACTTTTAACAACAAAGCTTTTATCCGAATCCTTTGGCACGGAAATGGTATGATCATAATGTGCACTGACCTGTTTCACAGAAATCTCAGCTAATCCTTAATACTGGTCACTAACTTATTTGTACAGACTCATTCTCTGCACTGTACATCATATTTGCCATACTCACACGATAATTGGTCTACAAGAAAAATCGATAGATCGATGCATCCAATGGAGTTAACCGTTCAGATTCCATAAGTGCAACTCGGTGTTCACACTACCCGGTTTTTTTATTCTTCTGTATGGCTTGAATGCAATGGGAACTGCAAATATCCTGCGGTTTACAATCAAATGGAAAAGTTCGGAACCAACAGAGAAGTCATAGTTTCAGAAGGGCGTGGTAAGCTATCGGTAGTTTTTAGTTGGGCAGTGTTTCGCTTTTGACACAGAAGCTTCATCAAGCCATCTGCGGTTGACATAATTAACAAGCCTGAGTTGGATTTCTAAGTTGCTCTGAATCTCCCTCAAATTGCTGCTGTTAGCCCTCCAATGACCATCATATCAGCTGTTTTTCAATTAAAATAAACACGGCTAACGAACTGACAGGCAGTGACGTTCACTGAAGTTGCCAACTGCATATTTGACAAGCGCCAACACTTTTCAATCCCGATTGATTTGTTTTCAAATTAAATTTTGAAAAACTGGAAGACCTAAGCTTCGTCTTTTCGTGCTAATATGGGTGTCAACTTATTGTTTTTGTTTTGTTGTTTCCCGAGATTTTTATTATGCAAAACGGGCGGCATCATTTCCAACTTATCGCTCAGATCCTATTGTGTCTTTTAACCGGTTTCTGCTTGGCAGCTGACTTTAATGGCTAAAACGTTCACACTGCTGCACTTCGCAACACAGTTGAATGAACTTTTGTTCAGATGGAAACTCTCCAGGCAGCCTGAAATCCACATAGGCCTAGGTGTCATCTTTCATAAATCCTGTCAGTGGCAGTTTGTTTGTACAACACGAAAACTGATGGATAACTCATTACCTTTACGCTGTTATGGAAACCTGCTGGGCCACTCAGTGTGTAGGGAAAATAGCTGAAAAGATGATTGCGTTATGTTTCACATTGACTGTTCAGTGAAATTCTCATTCATTAGGCCAACAAATATTTCAGCATTCATCAGTTCCACAAACAGATTTATTGTGATACTATGGTGGAAAGAACTAACTTCGTAAACAATAGGATTGTTTTTTAATAAGTCAGCCAATCTATTGGATGAAAAGCAATTTCTAAGTAAATAACCTGAGGTATAAGGTTTTAATCATTATAAGTAGGCTGTTGTTAAGGGTTCTCTCAGAAATAGGCAAAGGTCACTGTGAGAAGCCTGATGTATTCCGGGAAGCTCGGTTGAGTGACACATGCAATCGCAGGCTAATTAGTGAACGAAACGCTGCAGTCTAGGGAAGTTCGAAAATATCAAGAAGACACTGTGGAAGCAGCACACAATAGGAGAACGGTAAATCGATGTGATTTAAGGCTAAATATGTGCAAACAACCCCACGGTAGTGTAAGTGGTCAATGTGCACACGAAAAAGATGTGCGAAAATTGACTCAATGAACCAAGGGTCGAAAGCTAATGTGGGGCTGCGCAGACGTATCCAGCTTGCGAGTTGGACCCAGAGAATAACTGTTTCATGCAGGGAGGTTCTTTGACTAGTTAAAAAAAGGGAAGCCCGAATACAGGCCCAGTATGCTGGCCAAACCCACCTTAATGTGCAGCTTCTAAAGGAGAAAGGCGACAGCAAACAGTTTGACAATCTAGCGAACTCTATGCATGTTAGACACGGTTGCTTGAGTTTCAATTTATCTCGATTCACCTAAACGTAAGATTAAATTCACCACTCTGCAAGAATTTTCTTACATGCTGACCAAATTTTTACAATTGTCATTTTATAAAGAGTACTATTTGTTTCTTATCTCGTGGGTAATCAGATAAAGAGTTTATTCAATTTTAATGGACCCAGTCGCACACTGTGAAAGTAGCCGAGAAAACTCGTCGGTGGGTGTAGCAGCCAGAGTCATATTTTAATTGAATCGACATCCTTTGGAAGAAAATATTACTCATCCTGCTTTTGTTCCGTGTTAGAGATTAAACATCACCTACTGGACATTTAATGAATTACCTCTCCGAGTTGACGAAAACACCTTAATGAGTGAAAGTTCAGACCAGATACCGTATTCGTCCATTAAGGCCAAATGATAGTATGAATGATAAAACTGAAAAAATACTAGTAAGGATGAAATATTTAAGTAAGATACTACTGATATGTACAGCCACCACTTTTTGTGTGATCTTTTAATAGTTAACCAACTCAGGTTACCACACAAGATAGAATCCAGACTGACAACGGTGCAATAACCTGTTCAGAACATTTTATATCATTTTCTACTACGACGAGTAAAACGGAAAAAGATTGTTTTCAAACCTCCATTATATACACGAAAAGTACATGGCGGGTTATCTTGTGTTATTGGAAAATCCCTAGTAAAACTTTTTGAAGAACACGCCGTGAGAAGACCAATTGATCTCAACAAATTATCGACAGATCTCCACTGATTATGTGGCGAAATGTGATGGAAATTTACATGATTGTGAAGGGAAACTTTATCCTCCATTTTGTGTCAGCCATTCAGCTAATGCAGGGGAAGAACGTACGTCCGGATGCGCGCGAAACTGCGAGATGAACAATCTTGTCAGGGCGTGTCAAAGACCGTGGAACTCTAAGGGATCAAACAAAGCATTTGTGGCGACATTGGCCAGGTTAGAATGGTTTAATCCAACTGGTAGGTATTGTCGTTAGTTACTGTAAGTTTACGGGTTTCGATCGGTTAACAATGAGACCGTATAGTATTTTAAGTACTTCCACCTGGGTCCTACAACATATGACACAAAAGCGCCTGTGATAGCAACATCACTTCCAAGTTCCACTCCTACTCTCGTATGGCGTTTAACCTGTCTTAAATATTCCACTACATTTGCTTGTGGTTTGTGCTGAGTACTTCTCTTCCAGCAATGACGGAACGCCTTCATATCAACTGCGTGCTTGAAGAAGAACAGACCAAAAGTGAATTATCCATACCACTTGCTTACTTCAAGAAGGCCTACTTTGTGACAATATAATGTCTTGTTCGTGAAATAAAACCCATAAGTGACCCAGGGGTGTTCATATTACTGAAACCTTGCCGGATCTTTCATATGTTATGAGGCTTTAATACGAAGGTATCAAAGTTGGTGTGTGGTCGAAGGCTCTTTGGACTACGCAGTGTCAGAATCATATTTGTTGTAACACCCAACATCTGTTGCTAGACCGGGAATCAGAACGAGAGTGTGGACTCAGGATGTCACAAGGTCGAGGGCAATCTTTCTCAGATAGCATCCTGTGGATGACTTACCGATTGGCATGGATGACCTGTTTCGGTGTTACATAAAACACCACGAAGACTCACGCTAATCCGAGCGATTCGAAGTATGGCGATGAGCTCTGTGTGACGCTGCTACCCAAGCAACTTTCAACGAAGTACACCAGCGAACTGTCCACCATTTCTCCAATTTATCATTTGTCCCTGTCGTAACACCATAAATTGCATAGTCATCGGGGCGGAAAGGATCATATGAAGTTTGAAGTAGAAGTTGCAAACCTGCTCAAGTAAACAACTGGCTTTACACCTCAACAGGATAAAGAATCGGGGGTATTCGACATGATCTCCACTCGTATGCATTCAAGAACATGGAAAATGCCCATCCACGATCACTATCATTCTAATTAAAAAATGTATGCAGGCTCTGTGGAGCTGCAACAGGAAAGCAGACAGAACTGACAGTCAGTTACTGACAACACAGTGAACGACAACATTGTTGAGGAAATGCCCTGTTGGAAATGCCACCGACGGATGGGAGGAAATTCAGTCATGCTGTTGAGTGAGGGGGTAGAACTTTACAGACTCAGTAAAACTTATCCGGCTGTTTGGGAACACTTAGAGACAATTGTTTTACTGAGTACTGACTAGGTTCGTCCCAAAGATGTATGGCATTCCTACATTTCATGAGCCTCGATTGTTCAGCACACCCATTATCTCCACGTCCAAGTGACCTTAAACTGTTACATTCGGGTGAAATATCTGCACTAGAGCAGCAGCATGCTGAAAGGTATATTCCGCATGAAGTATTCCACTACAGTCATCTTTTAGGTGATGTTAGTATCTTGGACAAGGACGGATCTTCTTCAGCTACTATTTTCAAATGTTCCTTCACTGAAGACTATAGGCTATATTTGCCAAAGAGAACGAAGTGACCCTAATCCAGATTCGCTGTCAGACTATATATTATGTGAACTGGTACTCAGGTAAACTTTCAGCTCAGTGCTTAGGGATCAACTGTGGCCCTTCGATTGCCAGCATGTGGTGGTTATGTTAGAGAACAACCAGTTAGGAACCTGAGAGCTGTTGTTTGCTAGTGTATTCATGAAGACGACAACGTTTGTCTGACGGTGACGAAGTACTGTCACGAATAAATACTTGATGAATATACGGAAGCTTACCGGTAAATCAGGCCCAAATAAAAAATGAAGTCAAGTTTCCTTGACTTATGGATGGTGTAAGCGCGTTCAAGTGATGAGGTTTCACTTCTGTCACCTCATTAATTCTTGCAACTTTGTTCCTCTGAAGTAAGGCAGGGATTTTGTAAGACTTCACACCTATTGAGCTAGTCGCATCTGCTGATAACATATTAGGGGTGGAGATATTTCACACTATACCAATGCTATGATAAGACGCTGTCTTCGACCGTTGAACCAAATGAAATCTGAAGGCACGGAAAAAAACACCAGTCATTACGTCAGCTTTCTAGAAGGTATTGCTCATCCCCCCACTTGATGGCATAGGTGGTGATAAAGGCTTCCACGGGCAGCTAGGCTGATGTTCATTGCTGTTAACCTCAAGTGTACCTTCGGATGTTCACCAATAATTAAGACACAGTATAAGGATGAGTAGACTATGTTATACTGTACGGTAAACCATTCGGTAAGGTGTACCTGTGGTACAGTCAACGTCGGTCGTACGGCAGACCATCATCAGGAATCATCCATCAAGTTGTGTAGGAATGGGTGATAAAGTTGTTCCAAGTGTTGTCATATCTTATCATCATGCCCTCGGTGAAATAACCCATCCACTGAAAGCCGTTGAAAAGCCGTCGTCTCCCAGTCAGCCAGTCAAAATACATTTGCTTGCCTTCAATACACACAGAAAAAGTGTGTTAGATCTGTCCCTATGTTTTCCGAGTTTGCCACCACCCCTAGTAGCCTCACTTCTAGTTTGCCTCGCTTCACAGTAGCAATCCTAATCACCTCATGACTTCACATTCGGTTGGACCTAACTTCCCCTCTCTTTACAGTGACTGATAAGTTGATGAAGTTCGTCATCTGCAAAAAGTGGGCTAAAATTCTGAGAACTAGCTAGTCATTCCAAATGTTCCTTCTCCATGGAGGATTTGGTCAAAACATGAATCAAATTTCCGAAGATATCTGTAAGAAGAATGGACAAAAATGGACAAAATTTTTGCTTGAATTTAAGTGTTTATTTTTTTTGTCAAATTTAAGTGCCTCCGTTTCTCCAAGCGGTGGACAGCTTACAACGTATCAACTTCGGTGCACTCGGTCAAGAGTTCAGGAGTCCCTTTTCTGTTAGTCCGAAAATCCACGAATTAAAATATACCTAGTTTCATAAATGAGTGATGATTCAGTCACATCGATATTGTACAGGAATAACCTATGATAGGGTTAATTAGAGTGGTTTTGTTCTCCAAGTTAATACCCTAAATATGGCCTAGATGTTCCCTGTTAGATGCCTCTGCTTTTTCGTGTATTATTATGCCGCATGTTCCCTAATGAATATGGACGTCCCCCGTTCAGCAGTTTCTGGAGACTGCTCAAGGTGCTTTGCTCATTTGAGTGTGTAAATTTAACGCAACCACTTTGAAATTGTCTCGTTTTCCATTCTCAGGGTGAAACGACGCGTGAGAATTAAATCTGTCACGTTCATTTTCATGGTTCATAAGTTCATCCACTACAATATCTGGCGCCCTGGATGAGTGACGGAACTGTAGATTTTGTGCGATCTCATTATTCAGGCTACTCCAACTCTGTCAGTAGTATAGTTAGCAAACACTTCACAGCGGTCAGAATGTTCGAAATACTCTGCTGAATGCCCTCTAGGATTCGGGATTTCCAACACATTTTTCATGTGGGCCAAAACAAGGAGTCAACTACGCAGTTACATTGATTAATGTTTGTCGTGTATCCGTGACGTCGGTTGCCCTGTTTTCGAGTGGGCTGTAACTGCAGCAGTTCATTGAAAACAACTTCAGGCTATTGGAAAAATTTTGGAACCGATTGAGAAGTCATCGTTTCAGAAGGGCTTGGCGAACAATCGGTAGTTGTTAACTGGGTAGCGCCTTCGTATTGATGAAACGAGACAGGTTCAGTGAGTTTTACACCTATCTGAATGACCTGAATCCACACCTCAAATTTAGTATGGAGATAGAATCAAATTCGGGTACACTGGCCTTAGACTGCATGATACATAAGGTTGGGGGAAAACTAAAAACCGCAGTAAATGAGAAGCCAACTGACATGGGGACGATTTGAACTACTCGTCTGCCAATGCGGAGTCGACACTCGCTTGTATTGTCTCATCAATGTTTGGCCGAGTAAGGGCCCTGTGCACAGAATAGGTTACCCGGACAGCGCCCCAAATTGAAGTAAAGAATAAATTTCGGGTTAGTGGGTATCCAGCTAGTTTGAATAGACGTTAGTTACGAAGAGTGTTGGTACCGGTGGAGAAATCCAACAGGGAATGGATTTGGACTGCTGTTGCTCCCCACAAACCAGGAATATCGGAAGTCATTCAGAGGATTCTAAACATGTCCATCAGGGAAACACTCTGCGCTCCGCACTAGTGCAATTGAAGGATCGAATCCCAGCGAACAGAACCAGGGACCACGTCTACAAAATTAAGTGTAACGGACAGACGGACAGGAAAATTCACAGCGAATTGGTGAGCACAGGAGGAAAATAAACAGGCCGCTAAGAAACGCCGATGAATATTGAGTGTAAATGAAAGACTCGGCAATGGCGAAACATGCACTGGACACGGGACACAAAGTAGATTTAGAACATATGGAGATTCTGAGGCGCGGATTACGGTCCACGCCACAGAGACTGAGGTCCGAGACGGTGGAAATCGTCAAGCATCCCAGTGTACATGGCGTGGAATTGGCAAGCATGTGGAGAACCGTTTTGGATCAGTCGAGCTGACACGTGTTGGTGTACGGTTATCGGAAGGTGGAGGAGGAGTCATTTGAATTTCTCTTAACTTCACCAGCCTCCCCTCCCCCCAGCTAAATTGTCGTAACTCGCAAGCCCACAAAGACCAACGAAACCTACCAGTGGCAACCAAGGTTGGTCATCAATTGAAGCACTTTGTAGTGGAGGCTTAAAGAACCTAACCCGATGGGAACTAATTTCGAGCTCCCCTAACCCACTAACGCATGATTTAGGCAAACTCACTAGCCGACAAGTCCCTTTAATTGACATTCAACACTGGTCTAGTGCGCTAATCTGAAGACGTTTCACTGATTGGTTTTTAGTCTGCGTTGAATCCTGGCCAACTTAATGACCTGCTCACTTGGGCTGATGAAGCTTTTGTGTCGAAAGCGACACGTTGCCCAGTTAAAAACTACTGATTGTTTATCAAGCCCTTCTGAAACGATAACTTGAGACTAGCTTTTGAAGCAGTTTAAGTATTACAGATGTTATATACCACTATCTAATTCAACTAATTGAACATTACCTGTTTGTTTTGTAGCACGTGGAGTAAAAACAATAGTCGCCTTTGAATGATAACACATCGATACGATTGTCGTGCCGAATCCATACGGACTCAACAAATAAAAAATTTATATGTGATCTTGAAACAAGCTTTTCCATATCGAATTTGTCAATGCAGGCCATGTTGATCCGGGCTGGACAAAGCTATACAGTCAATCAAACTATACATGTTGGTCCGAAATTGGTTTGCGCACCAACTAGTGAATTTTCGGTATACTGGGATGCAGCGGTATCAAGCAGTCAAATTCGAATCTTCTTAAGTTTTGGACAGATGAGGATGACAGAATCAGGACAATGAATCAAGCAAGAACCCTTGTTCTCATGAACTCCATCAAAAAAGTACTGTGAAAGGGGTGCTATATCGTATAAGAGTAAGAAAACTATGATGGGCCTCCGTGTTTGTATACGGCACTTGGAATTGTGGTTGCATCCAAAAATTAGAAATGTCTTCATACAAATATAGTTGAATGTCTGTTGAGCACCTGGTTGAGCTGTGAACGAACAGCTTGAATTGATTACCTCGTGGTTAGTCACAGTAAAAGTAAACGAAAAGTCCTAGAAATTTCGTTGCATTTCCAGACATGCCTCAGTGGCTTTGCAAAAGGAGAAGGGATGCAAAATTTCCGGTGGGGGGATATAGGGGTTGTTATGAACTCCATAATAATGTGCTTTCCTTAAGTGTTAGAGAATGGACATTGTTAACGACTGTTTTAATACAAAGGGATCAACTGAAGTTTTTAGAGTCCCAAAGCTGTCAGTTCTGAGCTTTGTAGCACAGGACAACGTGCGCACTTTTGGATCTGATTGAACTCTGTTACTGCTTAAAAATTTGAAATGAGTCCGTCTCTCCTCTCTCTCTGGGAACACTCTCTTAGTAGGTGATACTGTTTTTAACTATTGAGCAAAGTGGATTATGACCAAGATTCTTAAGTGTTCTGTCTCAAGGTGGTTGAAAAAGCTCGGTTTTTGGCTGGTAACAGACGATCGACCATTGATACCAACACCGAAATTATGGAAGCAACAAATTCAGACTGACATCAAACTGACTGGCACTCATCAAACAGCTCTGGCGCCATGAGATTTCAAGTAGACGTGCTGCCACGGAAATTTGTGTTGATAATAGCCTTCTAGAGCTTGCGATTTGCTCGGATTTGCTTCCTGCCGATAGTCAGTATGTAGAAGATGGTAGTGTCTTTGATCATTGTTAGTCAGGACAGAATTCACAAAAACATACTTCCAAGATTAAATAATTATCTGACATCAAACCGTGTATACCATCTTATATCTTCCTACACTTCGAAAAGATTGCCCATATGTGCATGAGTTGCACATAGTTTGATTACCTCCCAGTCCAGGGCTGGTCCGGGTATATTCGGAACGATTTTGCGCTGTGTTGGTTGTGAATTGTTTTCGTAGTTGCCATTCGTGAGGACAATGTGTGCTTAATAAAATTTAACGTAGAATCCGTCGTAGAAAATGGGTCCCACAGAAGTAGCTTTCAATTTTAATTAGCCCTACTTTGAGCAGAAACTACGGGGGAAGCTGTGTTAGTGAGATCTACAGGCAGCTGAAGTGATGATTAGGTCAGCAGCACTGCATTTAGACACAAAGAATCCATGTCAGCAGATACTAATGCAACCGTAGGAAGAAGCCTGGGCACGTAGTTTTGCATTCAGTTGGGGAACGTGCTGGGTTTCCAGCCTGACCATCATAGTTCGATTCCAGATCACACTGAACTTGCACCCCCACTACCCACCCCCCACAGGAACACATCCAGTACACAGACATACAGCTGACTAGCATCCAGAACGGAAGAGCTGGTCAACAGTGCTTGCTTCACTGTACACCTGCATACAGTAGGTAAACCACAAGCGGTTGGGGCGGGCCCGATTGTGGTGCCACATGCAAACTGCCAATGTAAATGAAGCACAACCATCAGCAAAACGTACTAGTGACAGCAAAGTTTTGGCCGTGAAAGGCTTCGAGTTGAAGAGATGACCACTTGTTCGACACAGAACCGGTACGGCCCCTTCAAAATCATGGAGTACATCAGCATAGATAGCACAGAATGAACAAACCTGGAAGCAGAACCCAACTTTGCTTCACTGCCCCGCGGACTTCGAATGCGGCATAGTTTGTTCCACAGATACATCGCCAGGTCCTCACACGAGGTTGAAGGAATATGATAGTGCTTTCAGCCTTTTTGGACCACCGGGCTTCTGGAAGAAGATCCACAGTGTCTCCTGTTTGAACAGATGGAGGATTTTATTACTGTTTTTTTCCTTTCCAGGCGTTTACCTCTCTAAGGTAGTTGGCACTTCGTCTGTTGCGGAATCCGCCTTGGTCTTCAGCGATTTTTCCTTCAGAATATCAGAGTTCAGCTGGCTGCATGCCAGAATTTTGCCTGTAGTAGTGATAAGATTGATTCCATGAGATTTATCTGTTTTCTGTCTATTTGCCTTTCCTGTGAGCAGTGGCCCGATAGCCCTGTCGTGAAGTATTTTGGGACATTTTTAGACCACAAGATTGAGCAAGTCAAGCAGAAAACTAACCATCTTGATTACCTCGACGGGAAATCTGTCTTATCCGATAGCCTCTCCGTTTTGCGATTCACCTATAGCCCTTTCAGATTCAGTCCTCGTAGGTGGGTTAGAAAATCTCATTTTTACAGGGCTTGAATTAATCATGGAGAACGGTTAATATCTATGTTAGGGGGGATAGTTACGTAATGCTGAGAAACGTACCTTCCAAGCAGTCAATATTTATTCAGTCTCGTGGGATGTTAGGTTGGTCAGGGTGTCTTGAATTTATTGGAGGCATTGCAGCCTTGTTCCATAGATTGAATTCAGTGCTCTAAAGAATTCATCGTAACATCACCTAACTGCGTAGCGTTGGATCACTCGGCACTACTAAACTCACCATTCATTCTTTACTCCGCGTAGACAGTTCAAGATTTGTTCGTCTCTTGCGAAGCACTTTCCGTGAGTCTGACGGTCTTAATAAAGCCGCATACTTCTCATCGATCGGGGAAGATATTAGTACATTATGAAAATGGTCTTCAGGTCCTTCGCGTTTAGATCAAGTGGTTAAAATCCTAGCCGTTTTGACGTGGTCCTGGATTCTAATACACTGTTTTTTCAACGGATGTGGTAGGTTGAATTAGAAAACCTTTTAGTGACAACCTCTAGGAATTTCTGTTGTGCCGAAACATTTAACAGCTGCTTGACCCTGAGCTTCATGACGATAACTTCGTGTCACGATGTAGAGGTTTCTTCTGGGCGAGCCGTTCTTTGGATCACACCAATTCGTGGACGCATGTGTCCCGAGTGGTTTCACTTCATGATTTTAATCCCGACTGATGTGATTGTTACTTCCTATGTGTTTGTCACGGCTAGTTCAGGCGTTGAGACGACACATGCGAAAAGACGACCATTTGACTGAATGGACATGATGACAGTTGGCAAGTGCACTTAAATTAGTTTTAACGGCAGACACAAGTTAATCCTATCCGAAACTCTTTTTTATGCTATTCTTCAGCTGGACGTGCTGCACAGGGGCGCTTCGTGATTCGGTTAGTATCATATTTGAGATATCGTAGGACATTTTCTTCCTGAAGGAACATTGCTGATAAGGTTTCGAAAACTTTTCGACAGCCAACCAGCACTTTCGCCCTTCTTAAGGGGCATCGGGCGGAGCAGTGCCTGATCGCCTTTTACATATTATTCCTTCCAACAACAAGCCCAGCCGCGACCAGACAAAAAAAACTCGTAAACTGAGGCCAGCCCCTTTTTGTGATATTTAGATGGGTAGTATAGTTTGAGTCTGTCGTTAAAACCAACTTACTGTGCAAATGCGTGTATTTCGCGAATTGCGTCCACCTCGGGTTGAGGTACAACACAAGGTTAACAAAAACCTGGGAACCGCGCCTACCTGATGGGCCCTAAAACGTACGAAACCGGTAGTGAGCTGTCGAAGAATTTTCAACAACACTGTTTGTACTGTCTCGCCAGGTTCCGACGAGCCTCCCTTCTTGCTTTCTTGTAGTTGTTATCACGGCAGCTGTCTGGATATGCGTCCGTTTTTGTGCCCGTTGGCTTCCAGGTGTGATTTGGACATGGTCATCCGTCTGCCTGTGTATCAGGTCTTCGCAATACTTTGAAGCATCTTTCTCGTTATCCATGCTTCTTATATCCTCTGACCTACGACGATTAACATCTCCTAGTGCGACGCACACTTTAGTGCACATCAAGGAATGATCCGTCTTGTATTCATATCCGCGTATCACTTTTGTGATCAATGTACTATGGAGATCTGCTTGCTGCACAATGACAGTTGATTAGGTGTTCGTGCTTACTTCTTGAATGAATCCACATGGCAGTTGATGTCCGTCTCGCGTGCTTCTTACTCAGCTTTCAATTGTCGCACACATCGTCATCACTCTTCCCTTGCTGTTGTTCGTCCTTCCAATTCCAACTGCGTTCAGTAAGTCCTTCCAGATTTTCCGGTCCTTATCAACCCGAGCATTGAGATCGCCCAAGGAAGGCGGAGTTGCTTGGAAGTGTAGTAACAACCAGGTTGATGGTTAATCTTATAAGTTATACTTTTCCTCATCTGAGCGTGATGTAATGAGGACATAAGTGCTTATGAGTTTGGCGAGCATTTTCTTTGACAGCTGGAATCGAATGCCGTTGTTCTCAATTTCATGTAGTTTGCTTAGCATGTGATCTGAAACTGTAAATCCGACACAACTTTCATATTCACTTTCTTGTGTGCTTCCGCTACGATAAACGGTATAACCAGAGCCGATCTGCATCAGCTAGCCTCGTCTCACTAAATGCAGCTGGGGCTTTTTCTGCTGCGCATGATTTCTTTGCAACATGACTATTTCGACAGAAGTAGTTTGGTTGTCCAACCGAAGCCAGCATTCTAGTACACAACCTCTTTTGAAGACAAGGTCCTTTCAGTTAGGACTTGTGGATCGTCGATCTTGTCCCGTTGAAGTTCCCATATTTGTTGGGTATTCTTGGTATGGCATGGTATGGATAATATGTTTCACACATGATCCGTTCAACGCGGTAAGGTGGTTTGAATCCGATGGAAATAGTTGATTTGTGAGCGAAACCCGCACAATAATGTATTATGTACGTAAATCGCTGACAGTCCTTTATGAACTAATTTCTTCGTAGATTTCGAACCTCCAATAATCCGTGGAGTTACCACCAAATTTACACGTCACTGTTAGACAACTCGAGAAAATTTATCACAGATCAGACGCACTCGTCGAACATGGCGTGCGAAGAGTGTGCCAATATTTTTTTGGAGTTGATCCACTGGCAGAAGATCTATATTATCCATAGGGACAATTACTTAGACGGTGTCTCAGGTAACTGGTAAACCTTTTTGAAAAAAACAAATGACGTAATGAACCCGTCTGCTATACACCATCTCCTTTCACTGACGCTCGCACGAGCTGACACTGCCTTTGTGTGGCTGCAATACCTGAGGTTCCTGCACTAGTGCTTTAGTGTGCAGCTAGTGTTGTCTACTGTCCTAACCCTTCCCTCCTCCGGACATTACCAGTATTCTCACCACTACGCGAGCTGGTATACAAAGTGGTAGTAGGTGAAGAATTGGGAACTTTCCGTCCCACTCCGTGACGGATTCCGACGAATGGATAAGTAACATCTACTAGCAAGGCTAGTTTCCAAGGGTTCAAAGGAAGCCTAAGTACAGCTCATCCGGTAACGGGTGAAAATCATTGTTAGATGAACTGTCAAAGTGAATTATTTAACTTCTCCGACCTGGACGTTGACTAGCGCGCGTTCCCACTGATCCTGATGCGATACCCTGTTCAACAGGACACTATACAAACAGACAACAAACCTCAGCCTTCTAAACCCCTGGATAAAGGAAGCAAGTGCACACCAAATTAATTGGCCGAAAAATTTACCGCTCGCCAGTCTAAACTTGGCGGGTGATGTACCACACAAGAGAGTCTTACGGCAGTGGAGTAAGGCGAAAGGAATTACTCTGCGACGGAAGATCTACACAAAACTGTTTGCAGCTATGGAATATATTGGCGTGCCTTCATTTGAGCCGATGTTTCTTTCTGCACTGCTTGTACTCCAAGCTTTCGGCGACCCCCAGCTTCCTGAAAATTTTTCAAGGGTTCATCAGAAGATCGTCCCTATTTTTGAGTTGACGAGAATAGTGAAATTCACTCTTTTATCTCTGCAAGTAGGCGTCTGGAACAACAATCTGTTTCAGACAAAAGTCCCCACTAAGGAATCCGACTAGGTCGGTTCATGGTCCCGGAAAATATAAGAGCGATTGGCAAATCGCTAGCGATGCCTTTGACCACTCCAGGCTGCGGAACCTCTTTTAGCTGCTTTCACTAACAGTTTTCTTTCTCAGTAGTAAGCTCCTAATCAAGTAGCACCACTAAGAAAACTTTTGGGGTTCCGCAGCCGTTTAGAACGAGGTTCCTCGGTGAAAATAATAATCGAGTGGAAAAACAACTTTAGAAAATGAACATTAGGAGCGGTTGAAGTCTACTGGTTCGTTGGTACAATAACATCTTATGGACGCTGACAAACAAGCCATAAACAGGTTGCCAACATGTGACACTGGAAGCGTCCTTACCAGGCTGAAATACCTAATGAACCACTGTATGCGTAAGCAACAAATCTTTTTCACTTGTTAACTCGTCATCAGTCTTCCTGGTGAGTTTGTAGGTGAGCGAAGTGTTCAAGCAAAAGTTTTAGTGCAATGTTGAAATTTGGCGACAAATTTTAGGGACAAATATACCGGGTTAACACCGATCAGGTTTTAAGCAGATTCGCTTCGTCTCGGGTAGTCACGTCAGCTCCCTGTGTCGTGAGTAAACACTCTGTTGGTCGAAAAACAATATAGGGATGTACGTATGGGTAGCTGTATGCAGTTGCCGGTCACCATGTAAGTACGGCGTTTTGTCAGTTGCCCGTTTTAATCTGACCTTTTTGAGTTGATAAGACCGGTTGAGGCTCGAACTATGAGCTACATATTCTGCATCTAAACTCCGCATAATTATTTGTTAAGGTACTTGCATGTGACGGATACAGCCGATGTGCAGTTATTCGTTGAATCGCTGGATTGGTGATACAAGGGATCAGTGCATTCTCATCTCGACCATCCACTACGTACGCGGAGGACTGTGAACTGTGTGATAATTCTTCTCGTTGCATGTCAGGATATCTGGTTGAAACGAATTTCAACATTCTTCTACTCTTCATGCGGTAAAGCAGTTGAGGTGTCCACCGGCACGCTTAGTTATCTCTACTATTTCAAAAGAATCAGTGCACGCTTTCGAACGGCAGTTAACGCAAGCTTGGTGTTGAAGCAAGTGGAAAGTTTGCGAAGAATATTTCCTGGCATGTACCGGAGCTTCCCAGATTCCGTAGGTAGTACGGCTACACAACACTGTTGACAGTGTGAGGAGATTTGGAAAGTTCAGTCCAGATTTGCTTATTTAAATAAAGTCAATCTGTACAAAAAATCAGTAAAACAATTTACAGCTGTCTACTGCTTACTGGGAAGCCTCGGCAGGACGGAAATGTAAGAAAACTGTTGGAACGTCTTTAAATAACATTATCAACTATACCTGAAACGTTAACAAATTTATTCGATCAGTCTAATACATTGAATAGGTTCGTGAAAAACAAGGTGATAAATACGGTGATATCTATTAGGTATTGGGCGTATATTCCAGAGCAGACGAGTCGTTTTGTTCCCCCCAATAAGTCGCCTTTATTGAAGTGTTTCCCCGTATTGCTGGTATGATCGCGAGTTTTGTTGGTCTGTGAACTCAAATATTTTCAGGATTCCGATATTTCATGATATTCCAAAAAGCAAATTCGTTACCGAAAATGAACGAGCTGCACTTAGTATAATATCATACTTTGTTTAATTTGAGCTTATCGGTAATGTCGTTGATAGCATAAACATTCAGTGTCATTTGCGTGCTTTCTGAAAGGCCATCAGAATACAGTAATATCGTGTGGAACAAGTAGAGTAGAGTTTTGTACATTCGCAGTGCTATCGTTATTCGAAAACTTGATGACGGATAAAAATCGCGTATACATCATCGGATGCTGGAACCTCAAGCCACATACCCAACTCTTATCGGGACTGTCGAGGCCTTAGATGGGGCATACGGTTGTCCGAAGCTAGCTGATGATAAACTACTATAACTGTACTGAGTAGCCAGATGTTTGCGTAAAATATTGGCACAAGAACACCTGTCGTTCTATTACCGAGGCGGCTTCGTTTGCACACCGAGTTAATGTGTTCCGTCAAGGAATTATGCGATGTCTCGAATGCAGTAGACGGAAGAATGAGGCGGGAATTGTGCGACAAATGGAGGAACAGTACAAATGAGAGAGTCGGTCCGGTTTCACAAGGGCTGGGTTAGCTGGATCCGAATTAATGTTACACAACACGGTCTTCCAGCCTCCATGATTGGCAGTCACTAAACGAAGATATTACCATTCCAATGATAATAATGAAAACCTCGCCCTCGGGTGTCAATTTTATGCCAGCTTACATTTATAATTTTTGGAATAAACATCTGAGCCATTTGTCTTGACTGACACGTGTTCTAGTTGTTATTCCTTACTCCGGTTCCTGTTTCCGATATAACAAGCGAAAAGTAAGGTCCAGATTTCGGACTGCTGTGTTTCGTACTGTGTCAGCTCAGCACCTTTCCACACTCTTAGGAAAACAGGAAAGCCTTTAAATTCAAAGTTATCATTGAATAATGAAAATGAGTGTTTCTGTTTGTTTTCACTCTGTGTACAGGACTGTCACTCATGAGTATAATTTTGCCTCGATTTCAGCCAACACTCGAGAGCATTTTGCCTTATGTTTTAATCTGTTCACTAGATCTGTCCGTCATCTGCCATGTGTGCGTTTACTGATTGCATGATGTATTGAGCTTCTATCGTTTGTCCGTTTGTGTTGCGCCTTCCACAGAGTTCTGTCTCATCTTATCGGAGCCGTAATGAATCAGTGTCTATCTTCCCTGGGACAAACTGATCCATTATAAATGAGTTGTGGGACTGAAGAAGGAAATGCCATAAGTACTATCAGTTAAAACTCATGCTGTCTTACGCAATGTTCTTATTAGTATACCTACAATGACGCCGTTTTGATTAGCTTCCTATGAAATTGCCAACCGGTAGCTACTTACAAATATGTTTCGCCCGTTGTTATATGATGAGAATGACTCTGTTTTGATGTGCGCGATATATAAGCAAAGGGCACACATCTGCACATCACTTTGGTTTTCACAGGAGTCTCATCTGAATTCCAGCTAAATCTCTCGTTTGTGATATTCTTCAACTAAGTGTGCTGCACACAGGCCACCTCATGTTTGATACGATATTGGAGATATCGAAATGTATTTCTTTAAGGAAATATGGGGTGGTCCTTGCGCAGCAGATTCGGTTGAGGAATAATAGTACTAAGCGATAGGTCCTGCCGGAATTCAGTTGCTTCTCTGTCAAAAACAAACTGTGCAAATTGGTATATTTCACGAATTTCTTACAATTTGGGCTCGGGCGGAACATAGAGTCGAAGGGAAAATCAGGGATCACGCCTACCTGATGAGCCTCGAAAAGGGTGAAACTGGGCTTAGGCTGTCGAATAGTTTTAAGCAACCCCGTGAGTAGTTCCATTCAAGAACAGTGTGTTCTTAAATTCGGATTATACGGGTACCTTCTAAACCAAGCTAGTCTCATGCAGGTAGGGTTGACGATACAGTTATGCCTTCGTATGGCGACCCTCCCGGTAATAACGACTGCCATAATACATCCTTGCGCAAGTGTTAGGCTATTAGTTCCTCCACCCTCCTGGTATGGCCATATTGGAGGGGGAACAGTGTTTGGCTATTATCCATTTCGGTCTTGTTTTTCATGGTGGATCTATCCAACGTATGTTATACTGTAACTCTCTGGAGACGCCATTACAGGGAGGTTGGAATAATTCCACCAATTTGAGCGTTAAAACAACCAGTACATTGGAGTTCGCAAAATGGACTGTTAACATAAGGTTCTGAAATGAAAGTACGGTTTTACTGTACATTTCTTTGTACTATATACATAAATGTGTAGGAGGAACCTCCCGATCAGTTAAAAAACGACAACCCTGCACGTGAAAAAACGCAAACGTGAAGGTGAGGTAAGGTGAACATCAATTCGGCATTCGTAGGGCTGTAGGCTATATGACTAGAACTACAGAGAACGACGATGAACTCCAAAACGGTATATTCTTGGAAGAAAAGAGAACAGGGATGAGTTAGATTTTGCAATAAATGGCATAAAGTGGAGGAAGATTTTTTATGGGTTAGCCATGTGTTTTGCACAATCAGTAGATATGGAGGTATAGATAAATGGAGCCAAGCACGGTGGCCATACTTCTTTTCCTTAACGGTAAAATGAGGATGCCAGACGCCATGTCCAGGCGGGGAGAAAATGTTTACAACTTTTCCGATAAATACTGGAGCATCGATATTAGATTGTATCAAGAAAGTTTAGCAATATACGACAGAAATATCCAACGGTACGGCCAGCCTGGGATCTACGGAAAAGAAGAAACTTTATATATCGGAAACAAAAAACAACCTTTCCTAAGTGGTCAAACAGAGGTACTTGACCTACGGTTACAGGGATAATTGGCTTGTAATGTCCGACCTATGAAAAAGAGCAAAAGGAACGTGGATCGTTCCTGAATTCTATGAGCAGGTTAGGATCAGAAAATATACCACGAATACGATTGGACACTGATCGGCTAAACTTTGTTACACTCAAGAAACTCCATCCGTGGATGGTGACAAGCACGGAGATACCATGTGCACCGACGTCACACAATCGGCAGAATGCTGGATATGGTTGTTGGAGTCAACTACCTTAACAGTACTACGCGATGACTTGGCCGATTTGAATTCTTCCCTAAGAGGAAGCTGTATACATTAAAATAATAGCATACAAGTCAGGAACACTTTCTGATCATCACGGTGACGCAGAGTTGAGTGCGACAAAGGTGTTTGACCAGGTGGATCCGCTCATTTTTCGTTCCTAGCGCAATCATGTTGGTCTCTGATTTAGTGTAGAAAGTCTGTAGGAGTGACAGTTAAGCAGTCTATAAAATTGTGGCCGTAGGATTATTTGTGCTTGAAATTAATTCATTGTATTATCTGAATGAATCCGAATTTCGCTACATCTCCTAATCCAATAAGCTATATTCGTTTCAGATGCACACACGATTGCAATTATTATTGTGGTTTGTTTCTCTGAGACTTGCACGCGCCGTAGAAAAACGGCCAGTATAAAATTTGGATTGGCATTACCAAAAAGCGCTTTTAGGCACTGAAAGATTAATCAACCCGATATGTTCATTTCAGTTAGGGTTATGTTACTCGGGAGGGACCCTCCATGAAGGTTACCCCAAGAAAAGCGGACAAATAAAAATTTGCAACTCAGGGACTTATGCGTCATTATCCCAGCTTAAAACAACAAACATCCCTCTGTTCAATACAGTTTTGAGTGTAAATAATTATTACAGACTATTCAATGTCATGTCCCTTAAGCAATTTTCACAAGCATGACTACAGTCCACAGCCGGAAGGTAATATGGATCGCCCACAGTTATCGAAATATAAGAAGCATATATCACAATAGGGTGTGACGTCCTCTTTTTCACACAGGACTTCATTTCAGGTGCCGTAGAGTACTGGATTATGGATAGACTCAAGCAAACATGGTCCTTATTTTGTCACAAAAGAGCATATCAGCAGAAAATATCAGTGCACCTCGAAACCATTAGATTTACTGAATGATATCACTGTGATCTGAGGTAGTCGATTAGGAAACAAACTGGACTCGGGAGTCTGAAATAATTCTCTATCAAGGTATATGCTCAAGTTCCTGGGGCTTTGGGCGACTCCCGACTGAGCTAGTTGTGACGAAAAGGGATAAAACGGACACTGCAAAATATATACCAAACTTACTAGTTACCACAACTAGGTTGGGTGACTCATGAACTTGTTATCAATAGGATACATGACATGGAGGTGAAACAGACTTGCACACGACGTAGGGCATTCTACGGGAACAGAAGTTATCACTTTTAAGGAGACAAGGGAACAAACTCCGGCAAATCACTGCTATCAAACCCTTTCTGCTAATTGTTCTTTCACATGCTACTCCTGTTACATATCCATGCTTCTTAAATATGGGGACGAGATTGGGATCTCTATAGATGACAGAAATCCAGTGGAGACAACATTTGTAACTCTACGAACAAAATCATTTGAAATGTACTTTATCTTCCGGAGGTAAGGAGTTTTCGATCCTCTGCTTATTTACTGTAACCAGCTAAGAAGCGCTCACCTGCAGTCACACTGACATGTTAATCAATGCTGGTGAGTTCGCAGCACCCTCTTCATCTTGACCCCAGCCTTTTAAGAAGGTTCAATGAGGTTCATGTAGTAATTCCAAGTAGTACTAGATGTCACATTCAGTGAATAAAAATACCTTTACTGTTGTGAATGACCAGAACTACCGAGTAGACCATAGTTTTCGTCGAACGAAACGGGATGAACTTCTCCTAAAATGTCACACTTTGCACACTACTTCGATACTATTTCCCATATTATTCCGATATTTTCGAAGTCTTATTGTCGTAATGGCTTCCACCTTGAGATATCAGATGAAATGTCAGGTCAGCTTCAGCTAGCTTCTTGTCTAAAGATGCACTCTGAAATGAACATGCTTTTCCGCCAAAAAAGCATACATCATACATGGAATCGGCATTACGTTCACTTCAATTATCACTGTACTGAAAATATTGGTGAGAAAGGGAGAGCATAAATCTGCAGCAGGAAGTTTCAAATAGAAGGGGATATGACGCATCATTTACACACATCATTTACATCACACATCTAAATTAATTAAACGGGTATTGTACTTTTTATAGCTTATGCCAACAAAAATTGCACCGCAGTGAGCTGCATGTGTGCGATATGCAGAATAGAGTGCATTGGCGCGAAGCCAAGCCGATTCCGACTGTAAATTAAGGCCGATGTATTGATAAACTAGCTTCCCTCATGACCTGAAGTCGGCTGACGACAAAAATTTGTGTCTGTGTCACTCTGCTAATTGTATCATAAAAATCTTTATCAGAGCTAATTAATTGAATGTATAGAGACTGATCACCCAAGATTTTGGTCATAATTTCCTGGGTATTGTCTCACGACTCCGGTGATTTTACAGCTAAATCGTGGACAAAAACCTCCATTCATATCACTCTGACAGATAAAGTGAGAGAATCTGGGTTAGTGACAGTTAATCGGAATTCCAAGTTGAGCTATCTGGCCTGGCGAATACTCTTCTGGTGACAGTTTGTTTAAAACCAGTGATACGTTGCCAGCTCGCTGAACGGGGCAGTTTTGCGCGACAAAAGCGGATAGTTACACGTCTCAGACTAATAAGCATCTTCCTCCAATACCGTTCGGTGAATATCGGTGGATTTCAGTTCTTTCCTTCAATAATGTAAGGCAAATCTGATGTGGCTGATAATGGGGTGACAGTTAGTGAGTGACAATCACTCACTGTGTGGCCATTGCCTTCAGGATTGGAAATCGAAAATTGAAAGGCTGTTCTCTAAAACAAGGTGACAGACTTCGAAGCTTGAAAGTAAAGTAAGTCCAGCACCGGTAGCGAGAAGAGCAGAGCTGGACTCTACAATTGGTATTGAGGAGCCACCTCTTGTTATCATCAGGACTTCTAATTCCAGCGAAACGAATCTTCACGTATGGTTGTTTGTTCAGTTTCGCTGCATGAAGTCTCCGTCTGATCAGCATTTTCAAGGGACAGGTGCAGACTATTTGTTGACTGGTACACGCAAATAAAGGTGAAAATAGCCCGAACATTTTTTTGTTTTGAGTTGTGCAGGAGAAAACCCAACGGCAAACGAAAAAAGTGTCTGCGAGGGCTGTAGGCATCCGTTCAAACTGTTAAGTCAATGGTTTGGATGACTTGCGATCAGTGGTGACCAATCAAAGAGAACATTTTGATGGGTTTGTCGAAGCCAGCCTGTCTGAACAGGTTCTTAGACGATAGTATGCACCAAATAAGACCATTTCTTACACATTGGTGTTGATGTGGTTGCTGGTGAAAGGTTTTTAACTAGGTTTGCTACCTCGGTGAAGAAAAAAAAGGAATTTCGATTGTTCCGACGCGCAGTTGTGAAACAGAAATACACTCAATGTTTTCTGGCACTCTTCCTAGGGATGTAACAATTGGCATGATTTCTCACTGCTATGCCTCAGCCCCTTTTTTGTGAATGCAAGACAGTAATTCATCAAGTTAGACACTTTCACCGGAGACCAAAATGAGTTGTTTGCTTGTGATGAAGCTTATCCGAATGGAGCACTTTTCCGCATTTAATAGATCATTCATATGTTGTACAAATTTACTTTCCTCAAACGCACACTTTCTAAGTAACATCTTCCATCCGTCAGTAATCTGTGTGACTCCAAACAAGTCGTACAAATTCCAAATATCTTAATCGGGATAGATAGCAACACCTGGGCCAAGAATTTTCATCTTCTTCCGTCGTCACCTCACGCACGACGAGAACTTTCTTTTTTACTCCTTCTTTATACGTCGTGCCTGGATCTGTTCCACCTTCAAAAATATGAAAAGTGCGTCGAAATACGTTTGTTCAGTCTTATGTTCACTCTAGATAACTGAAGCTGTCGCTATTACAGTCGTGATACTTTCACGGGTTTTGGAAAGATCGCCTTTGCTGGAACGAGCCCACGGACCGGTAACTAATTTCTTCTAATATGTCGCCTGATAAAATGGGGCATCTTGGTGATTCCAAGGTCGTAAGAACCCACCATTAAGCTTCTAACTATCTTCTGATTCACTAACGACAAATCAGTGTCAATCATTTTGTGTTTTCAACTACGTATCGTAAGCAGATGCACCAATTTTTCATATAATCCATGCGCTTCAGTAGACTTCTACATACTGCCACACCACATAAATTTTCCGGCTACATCTAACTTTAAGGCAAACAAAAAGCTTCTACAGATTCCAATCTGTGCAGTTATCTGTAAAGTAAACATGTGCAAGTTCTATTGTACGTGTCACCGAACAGTTGTCGCTGCTCCCTCGCTGTTTCACGTTCCGGCATTTTGGCAAGTTGGTTTATCATTCACCCTACCGCGTTGAAGCTGTGCGAAAGAATTCCTTATTATCCCCTAAATCCAGCCAACTGTAAGTCCCAATAGCTGTGCGCCTAATTGCGCTGCACATGATGATTACCTTTGTCAGGAGCACGGGGAGCAAAACGCAGTGGTTTTTCTCACGGTATAGTATCAGACAAGAAAACACAAAGGCAGAACAAGCACGGACGCATGCACACAAGTGCGCTCAACCGCGCGACTGTACAACAGAATTGTTTATTGGTCCAAGTGCCACAGGCATAATTTCAATAGCGCATGTTTTATTATGTTCAAACTTTCAGTGGAGTTGGACACACGCACCATGAGAACGTCTGTATGACGCGCAGTCGAACAAACTAAGCGTTCAGCTTGTTGGTGTCTGGCGCCAAAATCACTCTGTGCCTCTGTGGACAGCTGAGTTTGGATTTTCGGAACAGAGCTAATTCGGCGAAATCAACTGCTCGACCATTCACACATGTCAAACCTGAAAACTACCGTGGATTTTGGGCTGGGTGATTTCAACCATATGAGTAGAAACACAGTATAACCATAGAAAAAATGCTGTTGCCTTTAGTGCTATCGTATGTTTGAATAATATGGAATTCAGCGACAACCACCAATTCGGTAATTGGTAGAATATTCTCTGGAGGAACCGTTGCCTTGTGCATTCGAGGCAAAATTTGGCCTGGATAAGGGCATACAATAATTAAGAATTTGCTTGGCTTGGCCTAGCTTCCTCTTGGTGCTCACATCTATGAAGAAACGAATATATGTGCATCCAAGATATCACAATCCAAGGAAAGAAACTGAGTGCGCATAAAAATGTTGGCATTATCTATAGAGGAAAATGTTGGTCGTTCAAGGTGACATCACCTCGATTGGTGATGAAACGTCTGCAATCAAATTGCCCAGCTCAGCGAACAAGCCTACGACCATGTGGGCATTATATTAGAAAAAAAGGTGTTTTAGGATGGAAGAGACACATGTGATGCTCAAATTGCTCCGTCTTTCTTTGTAAAAAGCCTGTTTATTATCCTGCATATTTTGAACCCTGACACGGGTACCACATTTGATCTAGCCCAGCAGAAGAGTAGTCAAAGGCTTGGAACGAGCATCTTTTACTCCTGTCTTTCTTGTGCAGGTGTGTAAATCAAGTCAAATGTTTATCCCCGTTGGCAGCTGGTTAGGTTGAAGTGACTGCATTTCAGTTCACTTTGACATTGAACTGGAGTGTGACCCCACTTTCCGAAGGAACACGGGACTCATGTTGATTTTGTTGTACCAGTTTCATCGTTATTTCCTGGTAGAGATTGATCCAGTTCCGTGTGGACTGCTTTAAAAAAAACAATCATACAGGTAGGTGTTTGAAAGGGTGTTGTCGAATCGTTTTGACCTTTGTCGTGGAAAGCATGCGAGCGGTTTGCAGCTACCGTGTCCCCGAAACACGTATCGCTAAAATACACATTTTCTAACCGTTTTGGAAACGGCAGTACGTTATTAGTCCGAAATAAGGCACAGATTTTTGGATGAACTGGTTATTTTTCATATTTTTTTAGTGCAAAACTTTTACTGAACAATGGTCTCTCGTGTGATCAGCCATCGCGAATAGATCAAGAAGACACGACCGGATACTTTGAAGCACCATGGCTCTTTGCACTCCAGTGACTTTGATGGAGTTGGAACATTAGTGCAAGTCATTATTACCCATGGAGTAACCTGGGGCGGCATTGCGCAATTGTTTGGACAGCAAACTTTTGCAGCTTTTACTTCTTGTTGATAATTTATTCAAGACTCAGAGACAAATAATCACTTTTCACGGTCATTCTGTTTCTTCGTCAACAACGACTCGCTTGTCAGCTTTGTTTCGCATGGACTTATTAAGAAGTGGAAAGACATTCGAACAAACCATGGATAGACTCCCATACCGCGTTGTATTTTGCGACAAAAGCACCGGAAATTATGGGATCTCGAAGATTCCTTCCATATTCGAACACCTTGTGATGCAAATGTAAAGTTAGATTCAGTACGTAACATCATGGAGAAATATTTCACTAAAGGCATGCAAAATAACATAAGCCTCAACCAGAGTTTGGGTTTGCTAGATAGAACGTTCATAAATTTCTAAGATGAGTGACTTATTCTAAGCATGCATTACTCGGATCAAACAGCGGGACGCCCAAAGAAACAAAATCACATCGGAAGCAGTTTCGCGGAAAGCCAATGGCTTACTGCCCCGAACAATCTGTAAAACATCTGCGGCACGTGCCGTGGGATGTTAGCCCCTCTTGGAAAATGATGCAACATTATATTTGGTATTTGACAATTTGGGATGTTTGATACCGATGCTCGATGGTCATTTTGTGTCCGGATGCAGTCAAATCGGACGTACCAGATTTACTCAGAAGGCCACCGCAGTAGAAGCGACAGGCAAGCAGAATAAAACGTTAGGTTTAACTGGAGCGACTGTTGCAGCCTAGTGGAAAAACCGATTAGACTTTTTGCTAAAATATTGCAAGCATAATAACCTGATTGAAAATGATAGGTTTTAATCAATTCATTCAGCTACATTTTTATAGCCAATTAAACGATTTCCATCCCTCTTCTACGAATTTTAGTAACGGGATCCTGCTTCTAGTACAACCAGAAATTTCAATTCTGCGTACATTAAATCCTCTAGTATATGCCACTAACTCACATTTTCTGACTGAGTAGAAATCAACATTCAATCATGTCAATCTTGTTCGCGAGCCACTTCGCTTGCCCATTATAATTCTGCGTAATGCAAATCCAGTCCGTTTGTGCTCACAGAGTTTATAGCAATAAAAAAAGAAGAGAAAATTTCATTCAATAGGGTCCTCAGGAGCATTAAATAAAAGGAAACTTTGAAGGAACTGCATATGTAAAGGCTTTGTAATTGTGTGAAACTTTTAATAAAGTTTGCTTATCCGGGAGATTAAAACAGCCAAATCTTGTAGCAGTCAGGTGCAGAACAGGAGAAAAAAACATTTGAACGTGCAGTGAAGTCATGTCGGGCCCTCACCACACACTCCGTTGTTTGCACAGCAGTTGGTATTTCAGTATAAGACGTCTACCTCTAAACCAGCAAGCGACAGCTTGCACTGCAAGTTATTGACGGTTTCATCCATCTGATTGTAAAAATCATTTTTGCCCCTAAATTGGACAACAGTTAGAGAATTCGTTCAGTTTTTTTGGTTTAAACCAGAGTGCAAACAGTGCGTTCCTGCCAGTTCATAGTGCAGTTTTAAGTTTGCACGGCGATGGAATTTTATGCGTTAAACAGTGAGATCAGCAATTTTTTAACATTGAGTGGTTTAGCACAAATTAACACAGCTAAATGATTGAAATGCATTAGGATGCTTGAACACTTAATCGTAGCTACGAAAATATCTAATCAGAAAATAGTTCTCGGAAAAATGCGTTTGTAACAACTAGTCAGTCAATGGGATGTGGTAGAATATACATAATTTTGTCAAATAACGACATCTGGCAACTTAGCCTCGGTTTACGGCTGGAGAAATTGAATCATTTTTCCTTGAAACCCTCACTAACTATACGGAACCCATTCCTCACAGGAAGTATTACCAGTTTCGTACGTCGTACACAGTCTGGGTACGTAAGTAATAATACATTTAAGGTACTAGCGATTGGCTGAAAAAATATTTCAACCGCAACTTCGTCTTGGTCTTTATTGTGCTCAGCGTAATTTCGGGGCATAAATTCCCTACGGTACTGCTCAATGAGACCAAATAATAAACATCTAAAACCGCTTTGGACTGTATTTTGTTGTCTATCGTAAATTTGGTCGTACCGCATCAAAAGCATATCATTCTTAATAAGCGTTTTTCCAGCGCTTGATTTTTGTTTCATTAAATGCGAGTTTACGATGTGGCACAAAATTGCGCATGGAAGCTATTCAGTTCAAAACATTCACTTTGCATCGCAGCTGCAGGTGTACTGTTCAATGAGGAAAAATTAACCAATACATCTCTCTTGTTGGCTGGTTAGACTGAATCGCAAATTGCGGTGTCGAGTCAAGCTAATCTCGCTGATCCGGTCAGCCTGCAATTTGGAAAAGGTCTTTTTTTTGGCAGGTCCCTTGTAAAAGGTAACACATCAACCTTGAACACAACTTGTTCTGGATTTATCCTGCTTTATGGATAGAAATAAAGTGTCATTCCATAATATCCATGCGCAGGAGTATTATACTAAACGTCAAGAGCATGTTGAATTGTTGCACAGCAGTTTATGAATATGGGGGAAACAATCACTTAGAATAGGTCAGAAGCCGCGAAGTCAGCGAGTGCGTCCGATTATAGAAAAAAGTATGTTGACTGCAAAAAATGCCCTCTACCTCAATCAAGGTGCTGCAAACACGATAACCGAAACACTGATTTTCGTAAGTTTTGAACCGCGTTCAAATATTTTTTCTACGGTTAGAAGACTTGACACATTTTGTGAACAGCCCCCGTTTCAGTACCAACTTTGATTAGACCAACCAACTACTGGCTTTTTATTTTGTTCAGTTACAACTGGAAAGTGAGATTTTATTTCACCCCGAAGTTTTCTATTCCTTTATCATGTGCCTCCAGCAGCGTTAAACATGCATGAATATCGTGATTGGACAACTTGCCGCTCAAAAGCATTATTATTGCATTTGAATCGAGGTTGTTTGCAGGCAAAAGGGGGAAAAACTGATTTCGCATTCCTCACAAATGCAAGACATCTCCCTCCACGCAATAATGTCCATTACTTTTCAGCCAATCTTCATTAAAATAACAGGTCCATGTAAGAGTTGCACCATATTTGCAGAAGATTTATAAAAATGCATCAAGCAAGTTTACACCCAAAGTCATTGACCGTTTGAGAAAAACAACTGGGTCATGTAAACGTGTAACTACCCATAACTGAGACGATGCAAAATGTCCCATGCATCGTACATGTGCTCCCAGATACTATCAGGAAAGAAAAAGGAAAAATGAAAACGACGAAAGTAAAGGGTTACCCTGATTCCAACCCTCAGATTGAACCTGGTGGTGGAACAAGAAACGGTTAGGGCTCATGTAGAAAGATGTATCCAGTTAGCACGTCAAAAGAAGTAAAATATAAAATAAAATTAAAATAAATAAGCAGCCCAGTGAAAGGATAATTTCATTGGATTGTGAAACGTTCTTCTGAGAAGTTGCCACTCGACGAGCCAGCCAATGTGTGACCACATGACATGGTTTTCCTTTATAGAAGGATGAGTGGCCCATATCCTGTCTTCGTGAGAGGTATACACAGCTGATCAGCCACTATTGGCCAAACGGTTAAATGTTCAACAAGCGGCTGGACGGTCGCGGGTTCGAAACTCTTAGTTTCCGGAAATACGCAATTCTGGTCAGTCCCAACAAGGATTAAACAGCTGTACAGTGCTTCTCGGCTTTTCAGCATAGACTGGCTTCACTGACAGGATGAAATCTCTACTGAATAAACCGTATAAGTTTGGGTAGTTATTCCTTTTACCCAGTATCTTATACCTGATTATATTTTGGTCAGAAACTGATGGATTGAGAGCAACGCAATTATTGTATTTTATGTTGTTTACAAAGCCAATCATGATACTCAAAAACTGTGGCTTTAGAATTGTTGGCAATCCTAAGTTCACACTGCTGAACATCCGCTTGTGGCTCAAAGGTTACGTGTTCAAACCGCTAGCTGGGAGTTTGCGGGTTCAGGACTCCCTGGAGGTTCTGAGTTGCTCACTGCTGACGATTCCCAGTAAGGATGAAACAGCTGTACAATTCTCCTAGGCTTTCAACATCGAGTGTCCTCACCTACAGGATGGAATCTCAATTGCAAATTACTAAATCTTCTCATACTACAGTCAGTTACAAAAATATCATACTAAAGCGCGTGTTCGTTGGGCCAAACGCAGTTCACCGATCAATTTGAACAAATCGTCACATCCTTCTATGTATACCGTAAAGTGTCGAGTCCATAGAATTTTTCTCCATTTTACTCAATGTAAACATAAAGCAATGAAGACCTCTTGGCCAAAATTATTCACCAGAGTTTCCATTCCCGAGCAATGATACAACCTTAGAATGCACCCTTAGAGTGCAAGCATTTTGTTAAAGCGATTCAGACAGTCATAAGACCAATGAGATTTTATTTCGGACAACCGCACCAGCTGTCATTATGTTCGACCATGAATAACGTTATTATATCCGTCTAAATTTGCTTTCAGTGGTTCACTTTTGTTGAAGACCAGAAAGGCTAAATAAGACAGAAAAGTTCAGACCTTGGAAATCGGATTTACTCGACACATGGTCATCACCAGTATGAAAGATTCCAAGAGGATATGAACGTCTATAATTGGAGATAAGTAATTTCGAATTGTTAAGTAACCTAAGGGAAAGCAGAAGGTTCTACTCTTGGAGCGACAAACATCAGTGACCCTTTCTTTTACCAACAGAACAATAGGAGAATTATGTGTGAATCCCATATCTTCACTAGAAATATCAAAGGAGCGATTGGCAACACATCGCGCCGGTAACTAACTGCTTTGCTTCCGCTCTCTTGACGAGCCAATAGAGATTTCCCGTTTGGTGTGCGCTAGGAATCCAGGTACTCGTTTAGGATGAGCAACTGTTGGGATGAGGCAGCAAGCGCAGACAGCCCGAACCACATAAAACCACACATGCAGATATGGTAACGCCTGTCAAACAGAACTTCTGAAAGTCATTTGGCTGTTTTCGACTTGTTTTCGACTTTTGTTCATGTGATTCCCACTCGAAAAACAGTCTTTTCTATTCGATGAGCAAATGAGTTTTGACCAAAAGGTCAGAAGCTGACGGATGTACTTGATCGAGATGTATTTGCTGGAGATGTACTTGACCAAAACCTGTGTGACGAATCCACATATCATACTGCCGGTTCCCCAGTCTACTTATTTCTTTAAACCTTCGCCTCACGTTCATAGCAAGTGTTTCGTTGTAGTTTTATTCCTCTGTTAACCTACTGTTAACCTACCAACCCTATACTACTTAACCACTCACCTATTGAAATAATGAGCGATATATATATATATATATATATATATATATATATGCATCCACAGATAGCGATTTGGAATGTCATAGTGCATGGTGATACATCGTTCACAACCGAATTCGGGTGCGTTCAACGTGAACTACTCACAAAAGCTCAGTTTTTCCGGGATGACGTCATGTTCAGTCAATGGTATGTAGTGCTGGTGGACACAAACATTAATGAAGCCCGTGTCCAAAGTTTCCCCGTTTATTGTGGACCAACCTAAATGCACAAGCTAGGAGGGGAGAAAGACTGTTCAAATCGGGCTGACGCTTGAACGAATAACAGCCATTTGTCTTTTTTACTTCGCACTATTTCCTGTGTGAACAGCGTGTTTTTAACAACATGATTTTCGTTCCTTCCTCAACAGTTCAACGTGGTCAAGGCAGACACATATGTGCATGTTGAAAAACACTGAATTTAACAAAATATTGCTCCATTCCCCGGTGACTTGCACTTGGCGGGACCGAACTCAGAGACTCTGTCATTCACCCTCTTATGATCAAAAGTTTGCTTCCTTTCCTTTCGGCTTCCTTATGCTTCCGATTGATTAACCCCACTTGATTGCATCCAACAAGTCCGTTGAGGCGTAACCCTCACTCGAAGCATGCATATGAAGAAAAATATTGCCCCCCGGGGTAAAATCGATTGCTCTTTCTCGGCGTTGAAGAAGGACTAGAAAACGAGAAACGAAGCAGGAAAACAATTATTCCACAATAAACGTTTCTAGCTACGAATCAATGAACAGTATGATGACCCAGCTGCATTCAGTACTTTGAGATTATTGTGGTTACCTCTCACTTTACATTTCAGTGTCGCAGTAACTGTGGATATCTCACCGAGGGTTTGATAAATGTGCGACATTATTACTCAGAGAAGTGTCTGAATTCTGACAATCAGAAATGGATAGTGATTGATGTCGTTATCTAGGCAAAGCAACGGTGCTGCTGATCGCTTGGAAAAGTTCGGAACCGATTGAGAAGTCGTCGTTTCAGAACTAATGATTAGTTACCAAGCCCCCCTGAAACAATGGTGTTTCTGTTGGAACGAGTACATGGGAGAACACTTGTAGGGCGGAACAGTGCAAATCTACTATTGCGTTTGGAAGCAACCTGCTTGATATGGACAAACTGATCCTTACCTAGCTGATTTTGCGAGGCCCTTATGACTAGGGGAGTTGATTATGAATAGATATGTGTACGCTGTTCTTGTGTATGTATAGACGGCGTACTAATCACTACGAAAAAGACTCCCTGATGGTGGTTGGAAGCCTCGTGGTATAGCGGACACATGCACGCTGACGTGTTAACTGAGCTGTCCAAGTTAGGTATGTATGCCGTTTAGGAATTGGCTTGCACATTAGATCAGGCCGACATGGATTTTAGATCCGTGACGTTTGCGAGGGAATTATAACACGCATGCGCTGCTTCGAGAGGATGTCCTTATGTGATTTGTTCAGTGAGAGGAAAATTAAGAGGGTTCTCCCAACTGTTTTTGGTTTCGTTGCAGGTGGAATCCAAAGTTCAGGTTTCCTCTTTGTAAAGTGACAGAATTATCCAGAATTATCCACTACGTTTTGCGTCCCTGTGCACGACTGTGTTGACTGAACTCGCCAGCCTTCAGTTTAACTTAACCAGGTGCCATTGCAGGTGAACAAACGGCGAGAAAGAACGGTTGCGTGTTAGGTAGCAGTTTGGCTGTATATACTGGTTGGACCAGATCGACACTTCATTGGTTTTTTTAAGTCAGTTGGATGTGCTTAACTAGGGACGCACGTTTTCATGCTATATTCTCCTCTCTCTCTGTATGCACTTAATTCACTGCAAAATAACATCAACCACTAGATGGTTTTGCAGAAAAGCAGGAACGTTGCAGAAACGTGGTAACTGATATTCAATAAGCAAAACTTGAGAGCAACTAACTCGGATGGTGAATATACCTGTCACGCTGTTGGAATTGGTTAGGATTTTAGCTGAACTATGGAAGTGACAGTGGTAGTAGTAGTCGTTTTATCGGCGAGCTGAACCAAACAGAGGAATGGTAACTGTTTGAGGAGATTTAAGAGCAAACTTTGTCCATCATCAATCTATAAAAAGAACTCTTTCAGCTGTGAATCACAAAAGACGTCGCATACCGTACCGGATTTGAACAGACCTTATTTGTTTTTCACAACTGCAGAACGCAACCAGATGTTTAATGGGCTTTTGTGCACAACAAATCAAACTTAATAACAAAGTCAGTAAACTGGTGTTCTGAAAGACACGAGTTAGAAAATTTTCAAGCGCCCCTATCCTAACAGAAGAGAAGAAAAACAGAAAAAACGGGCGGAAATAACGATTTCTGACAAACCGCAAACATTGTGCAACTTGTAGTATCTCAGGATCGATTAGTTCATTCGATGCAAACAGCTTCTGCTTTTTCAACAGAAATTGAAATGTGGGACATAATATTTTCTTA